>JAPYYX010001532.1:0-56880 GCA_030522605.1 Cremastinae sp. B BG-2022a | reverse complement strand
TTATATCTATCTATACACATTTTTTGTATATATTGAACATTGTATTATTGTAATTTGCCAACGGCATTGCCATGGCATAAATAAATATTCATTCATTCATTCATTGCGAATGTTGAGTGTGTGTGAATTCTTATGGATAGACCCTCTTTGAGGTCGTAAAGCCCAGAGATACCGAATTTCAGGTAAACCTATTTTTGTATATGTTTAAAGAAAAATGTTTTAAATACATAAGTAGACAAATATTTGTATGTACTACAGTGAACATCGTATACTAAACAGTCAACTGAGATCTTGATATCCTTTATAAACAAATGATACGACATGGTCTTATTTCATTTAGAATCAAAATCGATACGAAAGAATCGATTTTAGTTCTAAATTGAAAAATTAAGTTGTAACTATGAGTATGCAACACGACAAACTCTCAAAGAAAACTCTGAAGCGTCTTCTCGATCTCCGGTGGAAGATATTGGAATATAGAAAAAAAAGATGTTTTATATAGTCTGAGGCGAAGCGAGCGTCTCGGCAATACTGCGACTGATGTATAGTTAGAGAAATTCATGTGAAGTGCGGAGTTAGTTGCAGCGAGACGAGAGCAGCGCCCATCGGACTCGCGGAGTGTTTCAGGTTTTGGTCACGCGATGCCTTTTTTCTCTGCTTCCCGGTACATGGTTATCTTTCGCCGGAGGCAACACGGCCAAACGGACGTTCCTTCTCTCTCTCCTTCGATTCCCCATCACGTGTGTGAGCGTGTACGTACATCAACGCGGTAGACTGTAGACTCGCTCCGAGGAAGAGTATAACACACGCGTATTACGAGCCAGAGCCATTGGAGAACTCGAGCTCACTCGTCAACTCTCTCGCACTGCTCTCGTCCCCATCGCGTTTCGAGCTTGCACGTCGCGATCGTGACTCCTTCCCTTAACAGACCCACGAAAAGCAACGAGCTATACGAGAATCTACAAGTATTTTCGTGCATTTCATTTGCGAATGGTGCCGCAATTGAGAAGGTGATTGTGACGCACGAAAGCCTGATCTGTATCACCGGAATGCCAATTTCGGATCACGAACTTTCCAGACCATTGTATACGGTAGAAAATTGCGATTTCGCATTGAGGTTCGCGAAACAAAACACACGTTCGTGAGACTTTCTTAAGAACCTTTTTTTCCCCTCTGGAGTGATTTAATTCAATGGCGATGACCGGGAGAAGGAAAAACCGCGGAAAACGTCCCTGGATTATAATTGAGATGTTACATGCCGCGTTGTCACAAGCCGTGGAGTGTGGAGAAGGGATAAACAGTACGTAAAAACATTCGTGCGGTGTACGCTGAGCTCTATCAACGTATCTGGTTCTGAGCTCGTATGGCTCACGTGTTAAGGCAACTGGCGGGCTATTAGAGTGTCATTTCAGAGCGTAAACCTCGTTATATCGTGCCACCGAGGAATGATATACGTATAGGAAATATTATAAATTGTAAACCAGAAATTTAGTTGCGAGGAGAAACAGTCTCGCATCTGCTACCGGAAATGAACTTTGAATTCGATTATCGTTGGTTCCCGAGCATCTTCGAGGAATAACGCATATATGCGAATAAATTGTACGTTTCGTCCCTAACGCGAAAATTTTCTAATTTCTTTGCGAATTGAATGTCCATGATCTCGTTGAGGTTTGATTTCCGAGATTCGAATTTTTTTTTCGCGGAAGACAGATCGACGCGGAGAAAACGTCCCGTCGTTGACGCTAAGTTGCACAATCTCGAAGCGAAAGGTTTCGCTTTTAGTCAAGAGAGATTGCTCAATGTTTTGGTCAGCGCGGTTTGCGATATCGAAGGAGATAGCCGTCTATACCCGCAGGCAAAATGTTCGAAAAAAATCTAAGGTACAAATTACTCTTAACTGAAAGATTCGAATACAAATGACCTGTAAAGTCATATGTTTCGTACAGCAATTGAAATATCCGAAGACAAATCATCCGTAAAATCGTGTGTCCCATATTACATTCGAGGCGCACTGCAATCAACTCATGAATTGCTCAAATCATTTGATAGCAACGACAAGCGTTGATTTCTTAATTGAATGTTAATCATTGGAATCCTTGTAAAATAAAGACCAAATATTCATATACTCCACACTTAAAAGGTATTGTCATTATTTTATTTCTGGCATTTTTGGTTTGTAATCTAAATTTGTGAAAGTTTGTGTTTAGGAATATTATTCGTCAATGATAGTTATAGTTGATAGAGTTTTGCATACCTTTTTAGGTTTTTTAGCCAGTTTAGTTTTTCCTTTCTTTCTAGATTTCCATTTTTCTAACCAGATTGCAACCGTAGTTGACTTCCACCCTAATACGAGTTGGGCGGTCACCCATCCAAATATTGACCACGCGTAACGTTACTTAACTTGTGAGACTGCCAAAACTCAAAAGGTTACGATTGAATTACAAATTTCATTCTCACATTTTGTTTGCGGCTTTCATTTTACAGAGCTGTAGCACGATATTAACTGGAGTCATCGGGAGATCAAAATAAAAATGTCTGTTTTCTTCTCGATGCTTCTTCGTCGCAATAAATTACGTTATCGCCGATATTCCGGAGCGTTTCATTATCGCGAACCGTTCGCATTGATTGCAAAGCGTTTCCCGATTATCTTTACAAGTTCGGTAAATTAACCATGTATGCATCGTTGCTCGTACGTAAAAATAATGATTGGAACAGAGCGTACAAACGCTCAATAAGTTCTTATCGGCGAATGCTAATAACATGGATTAAATGTCCCTCATATGCAGGCTTTCGCGTCGACAACTCGTTTTCCAATCGTTCGTCGCGATTCGGTGAAATTATCCATCAGCTCGAAAGCAAATACCTAAACGATTATTAGCCACAGAGCGAACAAAGTCGCGATACCGGTCGAGCGAAAACGTCATGCGATCTGCACAAAAAAAGGGAAAAAAACGCGAAATAAAATAACACGCTGCAATTTGCACGATAAGCTGGGTTCCTTTTTGCTAGCGAACTTGAAGCTCGTGGAAAAATGAAATGGTATAGATTGGAGGTCGCGATTTTGTTAGAAATAATTGTGAGAGGCTATAAAAAAAACAATAATGATGCACTTCCTGAAACCGGTCGTTCGCATTGTCTCAGAAATTATTGTGTAGACGCGCCATCGATATGCATGTATTTACTTCCCATGCGAGGATCAACTTTTACCAAGTTCCTGGAAGAAACATTTAAATGCTTCGGTTTTTCATAAAATGTCAAATTATATGTACTTGGGAAATATCGATCTCTGCAAAATAAAATAAAATGGTTACATCTATATCCTTAACTCATGATTATTAAGACCCTGGAATGATGACGAGTGTCATTATCCTATAAAACGAACCCTCGAATAAAAATCGAAATAATATCTCTGCTTTTAATAACAGTGCTCTGGTATTCCTGATTGGAAAAAAAAGAATAAAAGTATCACTGTAACATTAGAATTAGACGAGAGGGATCATCGTGATCCTCATCATGTCTTCCGAGTCGTAATGCTTTCTTTATCATCCAAGAGGTAGCGTGCCAAACGTACAGGCGTGATGGATTTCTTCTCCATTCCTCTAGGTTCACGTGGATATAACAGAAGCCGTTTATTCTTGTAAAAGGGTAGTGGGTACTGTACACGAGAATGCAGAGAGGGATCATCGCGAGAATTATCATCGGGTAACAGCGAAGGGAAATGATATTGTAACTCGCATTCACGTACGCTCTCTTCCGAGCATACATTTTACTCACGCCATACGACGTGTAATTCCAGGCTTCATTATAACCGTACGAAAAAAGAAAAAGCAGTCCGAGAGAAATAGAGAAACAACATTGCTGTAAGAAGAGTTATAGGATTCGTTTAAGTGTACGTTAATTACGTACTTCACACCGTATGTAGCTCGCATACTCCCGCACTAGATCTTCCGATCGTTCCAACGAAATTGTGCTAGCTCCCATAACTGCTGGATTCCAACAGCATGAGAGAAAGATTGTACCATCTGGTAATATGATACCTAAGCTAAATTATTATACGGCTTTGTCTTATTATTTCAATCTACAGAAATAAATCGCCTAATAGTTGGATCGTACCTTAACGAGAGCGAGGCATATGTGATATTATTTAGATTTTTGTATTCCCTTGTTTCAATTTTAATTAGTATGGTGTGGTATGCATCGAGAGATTTTGCGTATTGTTCAAGATACTTTAATTAGACTTAATATTTAGGATTCATCAAACTGTATCATCGTATGATGATACGATTTATAGAATTCAAAGCTTACCTGCTAAACGGTCTTTCAGATGAGGATGAGCTTGAAGCGGATGAGCAGCAAGATTCGCGAGAAGACTTGCTCTGTGGAGTCCAGCCGCCGCGGCTTGTTGTTGGCTGTGTTGAAGAGCTTGAAGACTCCATGGTGGCAAGATTCCTTGAGTAGGAAGTCCACTACCGGGTCCACCATTGGTTCCGGATGGTCTATGAGCCGGTACTCTGATAACGCCGCCGCCCGTATAAATCAAGCCGGAATTGCCGGGAAATAAACGAAAAGGTGCAAGGAGATCTGCCGGATGCATTAATGAACCACTGGTATGCATTTCTGGCGTACTTCCCGTATCATCGTCATCCTTTTCGGACATTTTTTCTTCCAATTCGCCCCAAGACCTTCTACCATCCTCTGTGTTCGAGTTTTTGTTGTTAGCATCTTCCCAGGTCCAGGATGTTCGCCGCTCCTTATCGCTATCTAGATCATCCGAGGCAGCTGGACTCTTAGGGTTACCCTGATTTCCTCTACTATCACCCAGAAGACGACTTATACTGAACGGATGACTCCGTGGCGAATCGTTTTGCAAATGTCCTTTTGTGTGTCCGCTCGGCGGCGGCGAGTTTGAACATTCCGACGGCGGCTCGTTCGCAGTGCAGTTGTTATTCGTCGATGAATTCACGTAATTACGAGGGCTACAACTCCGCGAGTCCAAATCGTCGACGTTTATCTCCTCCGAAGGATCTATGTCACTTTCACCGTGTTCCGACATGATTAACGATGTGTCGCTTTGTGATTAATCTCAAATTTGGTTTCCTACAATCTACAAAAATTATCTAAGTTTTTAGCTAGAGCTTGCACGATTGACACATCGAAGCTCACCGATTCCAGTCCACACACTGTAGAAATATTCTCCGTACAAGGTATACTCAAGACCAATCAACGATGGCTGACCAATCACGAATGTTCAAGCATAGCCCCAGAGCGCTCGTATACTTCGTAGGTGCGCCAAAAATCGAATACCCGTTCCCGAATGCGGATGATAATTTTAAAATTAGGGAGCTGCGAGTACGAGAGCCGATATAGCCGCGGGGCTTTTCTTACGTTCGTACGAGTGCTGTCTCGAATCTCCTGACGATGATGCGTCTGCCAATCGTTTTTCGTCAGCCATTTTATGGACCATAAACGCGCACCGGGGCTTTTCCAGGTATGGGGACTGCTGTATGTGATGCAAAAAAACGTATGTATATGAGCGAAATCTTGTTGTCCCTCTTTTGCTCTAATTTTTTTCTCCCTTGTTCGTTCACTTTCTACGCTGTCATTTGGATGATCGCTTCGCCAGCCCTCGTCTAATTGGTTCGCGGTTTCAAAACTCCTTCATCACCGAGGCCGTCAGCAACTGCGCTGCAAACTTTGTTTTACCCCTCATGTCCGACTTGCCCAACATTCCATTCAGGAATCCTTGAAATCTGGTTTAGAGAATTTCTGATCAGTAGATTATCCTGGTGGTTCTTGTAAATACTCTTGACTATTCAGATGTTGTCATCGGTACACTATAATTATGAGAACAATTTACTCGCGCAATTTCTTGATCAACCTCTCATTTGTCACACTCACAATCAAAATAGCTGATCCATAAATCACTGTGGACGAATAATGAATTTTGTTTCGTCGATCTTCTATTGTTTTGCTATTTATGATAAACACTTTATCAATCACTCGTATTGTTGTATTCGCTATTTTCCATGTGTGTCCATTCACAGCGATATTTTAACACAACTTCACTTGAAAATTTAGTAGCCAAATGTCAAAAGATTTGTAGCGTTTGTGATTAGCAACGCAGCGTTTAAACAAAAAGTACCAAAATTTGAAAAATCACGTCTTCTGGCGGCAATCTCGACGCGTCCCTGCGCCTTCGCTTCGCCGTTGTAGAGTGAATCAAGTCAGAGAGAACGAGCCGCTGGACTCTCTCGCTCCATGAAAGCCAGGTGGTTATCCCCACTGCAGGGAGAGTGCGCGCTTAATCGAATGGCCCGCGTTAGGCCGTTTCCACGCCCATCCCGGTTCACCGACCAACCAGACGAACGCAGGACACGCCCGCCTTCTCTTCCATAGGCCAGTTGCAAATTGATACCTATTTAACATTTGAGTAGAATGTTGCAGGCGATCGCCTTTTTTGCCTGTATTATTTATTGGCTTCGTTATTCTATTCGTTTTTTCTCACGAGCTCCCCCGCGACCCCTTTCCCATTTCGACCTTCCCTCTTCCTTGGTCTCTTTCTCTTCGTCGATCTTCTCTCTCCTTCCGACTCTCTTAGAATTTCTTTCAACCTCTCGTCGCACTCGCACCAGTTCCGAAATCTATCTCGCTTTCGTTTCAACGTTTCTTTTTCTTTCTCTTGTTCCTTGCCACGCAGACATCGCGCACAGACACATTCTTATACTAGCTTAACTATCGGTGCCTCCGCCCTACCTTTTCCCCCTTCTCACGCCCTCTTGTCCACTGCTACATCATCCTGATCGCGCACCGCAACGCGCCAGGGAAGCTGCGGGACTTAATTACGCGTGTACTCCACGAGTATGCGCGCTCGGGCATCCTTTTCCCTTCGTTCTCTTTCTCTTTATTACTCTCGTTCTCTCATCGTGGCCGCAAGGTTATTTTTTTACTCTTTCACTCCGATTTTGTCCGAATGGCCGCTAGTTACAGACTACACGGGATCGAGAGAAAAACACTCGTACCCACTAAAATACTTAACGAGAACGATCAATCTCTCCAGCCGTATTCCCAATCTATTTTCAACCGTATGAGTCCAATTACTCGCCAGATTATCCCGGTTTCTCAGACATTCCCATTTGTATGCAAAACACATTATGATATGATCCTCGCAAAAGAAGCAACATCATCGCATCAAAAGCGATGATCCGTTCGTCTCCGCTGCAAGCGTAATCACCGGGAGAACGGAATAACAGGGATCCGATAGTTTTCATGAGGTATAATTGTGCCTGCGAAGCAATCAAACTGCTCTGTACTAAATGAAATGGTAATAGCTAGCGGGAGAAGAAGAGAGGATTAGAGCACGACGGACACGATCGGAGGAACGAGGAGAGCAAAACGAGACTCCAATCTTGGTGCGACATACCAATCGAGAGAATCATCCCATCTACTTGATGTCCGCAGTCCAACTGGATTTTCCTTCAGCGTGTATGCGCAGAGCATCGCCAGCTTCGCATTGGGATTTCTGCTCGAAGACCGGCGCAACTTTGTACATACGCGCATTTATGTACCAGGAAGACAACCTCAAATGTCCGGGTAATGGCAGACGCGGGATGACCACTTTGAGCCGATTCGCATTAAGAATTTCACCGCTGGAATGCGCCCGTAATCATGCGGCTCTTTCACCCCCGTAATCGAGCGGGCTACTGACAGAACCGTCCCCCTCTCACGGCGCGTCGTATATTAGCGCAGTTTACCGCAGTTAGTTTATAGTAACGAACATACACGCACAACGACGAGGATTATGAGAGCTGGCTGGTAATCAGATAGGTACTATAAATTTTGTCCGACCGCCATCGCTAGTCTCGCACATCTACGAACATTCGTGAACATACACGCATGCGAATGGCATTTCGGTCGTTTGCTCAATCCTTACTCGACACACCCGGTCATTTCCATAACACCTTCATGGATTTCGTCGCAATACGAATTGATCGTCGAGTCGACCAATTAGGCTGTCCAGGTAACGGATAATCTCCAGTTTTTATTACGCCGGGAACAATTATCCTCGAAAATGGTTATGTAGAAAACAGTCCAGTCCACCCGCGTTTTACGCATTCCGGCAGCAAGAACTTTTCTTGTGATAAACGCCGTCTTCGATCCAACTTTCCCGGAAAAGCCATATCGCCGCTCGTTGTCCATAAAGACGCTTTGAAAATGGCGATCGTTATCGCATAATGTTGCCCGTGCATACGATACGTGGAAAATGGTGGATACAGCTGTACATTTTATAGCCGTATTTTTGCACTATGAAACTGACCAGCATTTGGAATGCTCGCTTCATGATGTGCAACGGAAAATCCTACGCAGGTCAGCTTCATTCTGGGCTAGTCACCATTTATGTATACTGCAAAACATGGCAATAGGATCGAGGTAGGTATGTATTTAAGCTTTCAACTGTTACGGCAGCCAATACGACCCGGAGCAACCAAAGACCAAGTCGAGGGAGTCCGAACTCATGTTCTTTTGTACAGAAGTGGTTATGGCCATTGTATAAACGAACAAGCCATAGAGCGCGAGTACTAGTCATCTTATCTTGCATTTCGGTTCGACAATGCATTGTGCACTTTACGAGCGCAATTGCTCACGCTGCTAAACTCGTGACTTTTTCCTTCCTACATTTTTCGCACGAAATGGCGACTCACATACATTATACATTATTTTATTTTTACGTTCTTTTATGGTTTCTTCGTGCAGAACAAAAAAACGCCCGTTCCTGAAGGAAAATGAATTGACTCCAGCGAAGTTGATTAGTCGCGCGAAAAAAGGCGATTCGAAGAAACGACATTGAATGAGAATCGATGGCAAAGTAAATGACATGATCTCGTCCATGGAATAAGAGCTGATGGAAAATAAGTGGAAATGTGACAGCTCGATAGTAATAGACAGAACGAAGAATCGGTAATGATAAATCGTGAAGAAACATGCGGTGCGCCAACACGCATTTCGAGAGGGGTCTCCAAACACGACGGAATATCGTTGTCACACTCGTCTCTGATGTGTAAGAGCGCAGACCGAATGAAGAGGAACGCTCAGAATAATGCAGGAAAATTCATCCAGTCTCGTGTCCCTGACAGGTGGCACTGCGGCTTGGCGAAAAGGAGCCGGAAAAACGTTTCTCGCGAACCCTCTTCTCCTCTTTCCTCGGGACGGTACGATCGAGGATCAATTTAGATGTCAGTAATCCCCGCGTCACTTAGTCGTTTTCACCAGGATGCGAATTATTAATGATGAACCCTTTGGGGCGAAAAGGGGAACCCGGCGAAAATGTACTCGTGAGAGCTCGAGGGTTGCGAAAATAAGAGAGGCATCTTTTACATACAACACGGAGGAAATGCAGCTAACTTGACTCGGAGATTGTCAGTTGAAGAACAAAGAGGAAAAAAAGTTCATCGTATCAATTCAACCTGTTTTATTTTTCAGTGATGCTTAGCCTCAGAGGATTGCGTCGTTGGAAAAATCTTTAATGATCCGAATGTTCTTTGCGTATAATTTTTTTTACGAGACAAAAGGCAAGAGAAAATTCAAGAGATGAGACACACAAGATTTGCGAGGAGTTGTACAAAAAATTGGTAAAAAAGTTGCCATAGTTTAGACTTCGAATCAACGAAGACGAGCTTGTACACGTCCTGCGAGTTTAAGTCATCCTTTATTCAAACTTTCGTGACTTTTATAGAACTCGCGAAAGAGACAAGAGTGATTCTTGAAAAGGGCGAAAAAAGCTCCCAACCTTTTTCTCCACTTCTTCATCCCCAGCTTTTTAACTGTATTTCAATCCACGTCTACAACGTGAAATTTTTCAGGACCTTATCAATATAAAATTTACAAATAAAATTTTGTTAAAAATAAAAATACTTTTTTTCATAATTGAATTAAACGTAAAGATTTGTAAATAAAATGTTGGACTGGAGTTAACATGTATTTCTGGCTGGTAGGATGAAAATTATGTACAAAACTAATAAACGCCCAAGAGCAGTTTGTAATGCCTGTGAAGAAGAACCGACCGATCTCCTCTTAATAGAAACAAGGGTTGCAATGAATAATGAAGAGAGTCGCCTCGTTACACACTCTGGCTACTTAGCCCCAAAGGTGTAAGCTTATAGACCACATGAAGAAGCTTTTACTATTAGCAACTTCTGACCACGATTAACGAATTTCATTTCAGGCAGAAATTTAGATTCGATTCAAACAATGGAATTATCGTATACATATTATGTGCATAGACACAAACATACAAACACTATAGTGCTAAATTTGAAACTATTTGTTTATTAACCTGTTGAATTTTAATCTGATATTAACAATTCATTACACTCATATAACAAATGGAATCATGTTTGTATCTAAAATGTATCTGAACTAAGAAAACAATATGGAAAAAAAATCAAAGGGACTTAGTGACAGAACGTTTGACACTAATTCATTTCATTCAGAACCCTTTCACCCACTTTTCCCGAAAAATGATCAATATGGTGGGAAAAATTCTGAGATTGATTCGCGTGAAAATCGTACAATTATGAGGAATTATCGAGAACTGGATCATTCTCGGAATAGCGTTTTACGAGGAAAGGGTCGAATTATCTGATCCGAAAGAGATGTTTTTCTCATTGAGAGCTGGGTCATTGAGATCTCATTTATTCTCTGGACGATAAAATATAAATCTAGCGACATGTGGGAAGAGCGGACGCTGTGCGAACCCCGATGAATGTATGACACCTCGCCGCTAACGGAGAACTTCATAATTCTCGATGCGTGTTGGACTCCAGGGAATATGCCGAGGGCGTGCGACCAACGCTGGAAGCTCGGGAACGTTGCCCTTCGCTTGAACGCTGTATCAAAACAGGCCAGGAACATCGACCCTTTCCGAGACCGTTTCATCCCTTTCTTTTGTTCGTCCCTACCAGACGCACTCTATAAAATACTCGTCGGAGTCCTCGTTTCCGAACTAAATTAGCAGCCTTTGGAACTAAATTTAAAACAGACTGTAGCTAACTCAGATGTCAATTTTAATAGTTGAATTTCTCAGAATAGAGAAATATACAGTGATACGATGCAAAAGTTTTTAAAGACTTTATTTTTTATGAAATTTCATTGAGGTCATTGAGCAGGTTCTTCAGCCATAATGATAAGGCAATGAATTAAAAAATATACATGGTTGCTAATTAAAATGATATTGATTCACTTCAGGTTGTTTCAAAGCAACAATCGAAAACGAATTTCCTATATAGTCGAATTTGTAACTCACACAATATGAAAAAAAAAAAATTTTTTTTCTTCTATTTTCCAATTCATTTCTCATTTTTTAAAATTGTATGCATTTCATACTTTAATTTAAAAATTCAAAGAATACAACATAAGTGAGAGACATGAATAAATAATTTTTTTAATTTGTCAACGTACGCAGTCACGTAATTCTCGAGTATTTGATCGTCACTGTGCATTAACATATGATATTCGCATCTGGATTGAATCTAGGGTCATAGAAAATTTCCTCTATGCACTTGCCCGTGGCACGCGTCGACGGAGGGTGATTCGTAGATCGCTCGATTGGCTTGTTGTGAAATTGAATCGGTCGCGAGGCCGGGGGGATGATTGCTATTTTGCAGGGTGGCAAGTGTTGCTGGGGGTGCGCGTCTCGCCCCTCGTGGATGAGATTAGCGAGCTACGAAATGTTTTCAAAACGTCGAGGGGATGATTCGGAAATAAAGAGATGAGAGTTCGTTGGGTGCCACGGATCTCGGTTACAGGTGACTTGTTTGTTGCTCGAAACGATCGCGCGCGAGCTCACTGATCCCTCATGGACCATTTTTCCTAACGGGGTGTAGTAATCGCTACAGAATCATCATCTCACTTATCCCAAACACCGATCGATATGCTCGAGTCCTCGAGATAAAATCCCAAGATAACGATCGTCGAGATAAAAAAATATTCTCATGGCCATTTTCACAGTTTTACAGGGCAAACAATGTATAATATTCTCTCCTGACTTCCCGGAATGATTTTCTCACTATTCTTCCTTCATAACTGTCGTGCCGATATGATTTTCGAAAAAAAAAAAGAAAAAAGGGGCAATGATCCTGCTGGAAAACGGTTCGTAAAAAAAACGGTTCGCGAAAAAAAACGTTTCGCACGTTTTATCACCAGGAGTCCGTTGTGCTTACTCCAAGTATCCATCAATCTCGTATATACGAGCCGTTTTCCTTCTACTGGTCTTTGTGCGAGAAGTAGTCTTTGAAATTACGCGGATCGACGCGAAACGACTCCCACGCGGACGGACGCGGGGCCGAGAGCGGCGAAAACGCTCTGCCAAGAGCCGCGAGGATTAACCTAGATCTCGACGCATAATGTGTGAAAGTAGCGACCTCCGGTAGACTCGCGAAGCGTTTTTCCATCGCGCTAATATAATAGTCGCCCGGCGTGCATGCCCCGCTCATAATCTCTTCGTCTTTCTGGAATAAACGCTTTAAACTCTCATTAAAACTCAACCTTGGCTAAGCTAAGAATCTAATGCGAGATCCATGCGCTCCGGTAAAATTTATCCTCCTCTTCATCCTAGAGAATCGTAACATAGCTCTTGAAACGTTCTAGAATTCATCGTTAGTCCTTATGATCCCACGAACATGAAAAATGAAATTTAGTATAAAATTGAAAAATTATTTTTTTCTGACATTTATCTGCACGCAAATTTTTCTATCTCGGGAAATATTCATTGAAAATATTAACTGCAGAAAGTTTTACTACGATCTGAATTGATATAGTTTTAGCAATAGTGTACGGACTTCTGTTTAGTGAAATTTTACTAAAAAAAGATTTAGTAAAATTTTGCTAAATAAATATTTAGTAAAATTTTGCTAAATAAACGTTTGGTAAAAATGTACTAAATAAACAATTTTACTAAATTTTGTACAGACGTTTACGTAGTAACATTTTTAGTACAATTTTACTAAAATAACGACTTAAAAATTCGTTTTCAAGCGACACAATAAAATTGAGAAGCGGTGAGCCTCAATTATTGAAAATTGAATAAAAAAATGATTTGTTGGACGTTTTCTTTCTTTTCTGAAAATATATGATTCGCATATTATTTTACATGACTCAACAATTTATTTTATTTAATTCTTTATTGTTTTCCGGCTTCCCGCAGAGTGTTCGAAAAATCCAGATGGGGCATAAACTAGCTGATAAACTCTCTGGAAAAAAGGAGAAGTCTGGAAAGCGTGACTCTGTACGTCGATGTAAGCGTGTGGCAAAGGTCTCGAGAGATTTTCGTTCGCCCCACGGACAACTCGGATTGGCAAGGAAACGAAGAGGCAAGTTCGTCTCCCTGGTGGTTTATCGCTCGCGAATCACTTCGTTGAAGAAACTTTAAACTCGTGGCGTGCCATCCCGGGAATGGAAGATTCCGCGGTCCTGGAGCCTTTGCACGCTTTCCAGGAGTCTCCGGTGACACGATGCCCGGAAGAAGGCACGATACCCGACATATGGATCGCCCTCGGGGATCCCGAGGTCACGGGTCAAGTGTAAAATGTATGCTGAGGAAAAGCATTGATATCGCGAATCTCGATCGTAAGTCCGAGCTTCGAGAATTGAGGGTCTTTTCGTAGACTCACTTATCACTTTTTACGACGTAAGAAATGTTTTCTGTTTGAAATCTGGTACGAAAAATGAAAGATTGAGGACTTTGGATTTTTTTAAATATAAGTTTTATCTGTATGAGATATAATTTTGATGCTTTAAAAACAATTTTTTATTAAATCAATCAAAAAAAAAAGTTTAGAATTACAAATACTTTTATTTTTTTACCATTTTCGTCGTTTTTATAAATTTTGTAAATTTTTTTCTAGATTCTGAATATTTGGAAATCAAAGCGAGACTTACAAAATTATAGATAAAATTGTAAAAATTATTTATTGAGGTGTACGTTGATGCACAGAGTTAATAAAAATGAGAATTTGAGTCAGGAGATCGAACGGATAACGGGAATCGTTCGAGTTTGCTACAAATTCGAACAATCCTCGTCGTCGGTTGTACAACGTGTAAAACATTTATTCGCCGCCGGAGAATTTTCCGAATGGCGAATAGATTCATGAGCGGGAAAGAGAGATGGCGAGAGAAAGAGAGAAAAACAGAGAGTGTAGCTCTGGGAAGGGAGATTCGAGGCGATGTTTCAGCCACGTTCGTTGGGGTTTCGAGAGTCGTATATACACTTGAGGGCGCGATAACTCGGTTAGCCGGCCGACTTCCGATCTGTATTCTGTCTGCCGACGAGTTTATTACGCTCTCCCCGTATTGTTTTGTCCGGGAGCCTGGAGACTCCTTCCGTCCCTCATTCCTCCTCGATTCTTTCTCGATTCAGCCTGCATCCTCGTACGTACTCTAATTTCCCTCTCTCTACGTTTACCGCCTCTTAAGAGTATCGTTCCTGAGATTGAAAGTTACCGAAATATACGAGAATTTTTCATGAAGCGAGATTTTATTTACTTCTTTTTATCGACATTAGTTTTATCAGAAATTCAATCTGAGAAGTAATTAAAAATTATTATTATTGATCGATGGAGATTAATTGTTCATAAAGAATTTTTTAAAATTATTTTCACGTTTATTTGTGTTTTCGCGAAAATGAAAATTTTTGCTGCACTGATATTAAACGAGATATAAAAAATTGTTCGGAATTGGCGATTTATTTTTTAAATTAAGAAGAAAGAGAATAAAAAATGTCGATTTTGATCCTGTCTGTATATTTTTGATTGATTACGAGTGGCGAGACGGAAAAAAGTGAGCGCTATCTGTATCCGGAGGTAAAAGAATGTTTAATTCCCAGGCTGAAACTCCCCCGACGTTCGAGCTCGGTGTGCCCTTATACAAAGGACTTAATTCCCCCGCGCAGCTCCCATGCGCCATCAAAAGGAACTCTCAATCGTTATCCTCGCCGTTTCTTCATCCAGCCTCGGATAATTGCTTCCTCCTCGTTCAAATTTAATTCCTTCCAAGACGACGCTCGTTCCTTCATTTTTATCTCGTCTCTCCCTTACTTTTTTCGCTTTCCCGTTCCGTTAGCGAACGCGTTTTTTCCTCTTTGCGACGCGAGTCGAGTTCGAAACAACGAGATCGAAACTTCCTCTTTTGCTTCACATTTTTCCTACCGTGTTCCCTCGTCGACTCTCATGAGGTTATTTGCAATCTATAGATGTACATTGATTCTAAATGTAATTGCTGGAAATAATAAAATATCGGAGCTCGCATTTTTCTCACAGAATGTAGTAAACAAAAAATTTAATTCGATTGTCATTTTTATTTGTTTAAGATGGAAAGTTATCTTATAAATTCTGACTCCGCACATTTTACGATTTTGTTTTAAATTTTAACATTTTTTAAGCTTTTTTTATGATAAATTGATAAGCGGAGAATTAATTTTCCATTAGAATGCGAAATGTTTATTCATTTCGATCCTAATCTTTTATTTGAGGTGACGTTTAAAATCCACACGAATGCGAGAGAGACAGATGCAAAACGGATTTACTATTTTCTCAAAGATTTTTGATATTTGAGAAAAAAAGAAAATCACATTAATCTTTGATGGGAAGAGAACAACGTGGTTCTTTTTTTTCTTCGAAAAATTGTTCATTTTCGTAAAAAATAGCAAACGAAACATCACTTTAATCACGATAAAAAGTTTCCATAAAAATTTTAATTCAAATCATTTATGACTTATTTAAAATTTTAACAATTCTTAAGGGATTTTTTGTGACAAATTAGTACGAAGAAGATCAACTAGGATATAAAATATTATTCATCTCGATCACAATCTATTCACGATAAAAAATTTTCATAACAATTTGAATTCACAATATTCAATTTTTTTTAAATTAATAATTTTTAAGCTTGATTTTTCTCTGAAAAACTGGCAAGTGGAAGATTAATTTCGTATTACAATACAACACCTTCATCGGGGCACATCAGACTCGTTGCGGAGTTAATAAACTGTAAAAAAACGTGAGAAAACATTTGAAAAAAATGTTAAATGAAAATTGTGGGGGAAAAAGCGTAAAGCGGAGAGAGAGAGAGAGAGAGCGCGT
Organism: Cremastinae sp. B BG-2022a; assembly: GCA_030522605.1. Taxonomy (NCBI): domain Eukaryota; kingdom Metazoa; phylum Arthropoda; class Insecta; order Hymenoptera; family Ichneumonidae; species Cremastinae sp. B BG-2022a. The sequence goes on along the minus strand of JAPYYX010001532.1, from coordinate 40,750 downwards.
TGGAGCGAAGTTCGCGAGCGCGAGTTCAGCTTTTACTTGGGATGGGCATAAATAATCAGTGTTCTCGAGTTACGACGAAATTAATCCGTCTCGGTAAATTTACGGCCGGGCTGCCACGACCTGGAACTCCCCAACTGGCAATTCCTCTCTTCTCTCGCGAATCAAGTGAGGCGACTACACGCGGGAATTCGCGGCGTGAGGAGTAAAAATGTTCACCGACTCGAGACTGGCAACTGCGAGAATCTCGCCCCGAGACATCATAATTAATTAAACCCTTGATAAGCCATTATCCGCATGTCGCTTTCTGGAGTTAAAAAGAGCAACGCGAATGAAATATTTTGGGCAAATTTTTTTTAATTATTCGATTTTTGTAATTAATATTCGAGCAATTTTTTTCTGTATATTGAAAAAATAAATTATACAAAAATCACTGAAATTTTAATATAATTTTTGACTATTTTTGAACATAAAAATGATGAGAACACCGTAATTTAAATATTTCAAAACAAATTGCTGAATAAACGAATAAAATAAAATTTATTAATTTCTCAATTATTTGTGAGTTCCACTCTGTAGCAAATGTCAATATTTTCAATTTTAATCAAACATTCATTATCGTAAAATAAATTATTTTTAGTTGGAATAATAACGGAATGATAGATTTCTGTTGCTGTGGAGTCCCGAGACCTTATCCATACTGCTCGAGGACGGATAGACAAATCAGGAAAAATGGGAAATTCCCGCAGGAGAACGTCCACGCTCTCAGCGGGGAAACGTCAGGGGGTGCGAGTCCTTAACTTGATAAAAATACAATGGATGAAGCTCGCACGTTCGTTGTCCCAGTTTTATGTACGATCGGTAACGAAATGAGAAAATGAAAGAGCGAGGACGAGTATGGTCTGAGTGGAAGGGACGCCGCTCTCCCCAGGCGACAGTTCATTCGATAGGCCAAATAAATCAAACACCAATACGCTAAGTGGTTACGCTCTGGACGTTAACCAGACTCGCACGCTGGGACGACGATATTCTTTTTCACTTCGTACGACGATCACCGTCCTACTCGTCTCGTAATTAAATTCTATTTAATTTTCCGACTCTGGAAAATGCTCGGATGTATTCCTCGTGGCTTTCATTTATTTTAGTTTTTGCTATACAATTTTTTGTACATTCATTTACAGCAAAAATGCAGATTACCTAAATGTATATATCAGAAATTACTCTTTCAGAAATTATCATTTAATTTTGGATAAAAAATTAAAACTTATATTTTTTTTATTTTTTATTTTAACGAAAAAGCAGAAATTTTTCGCATCGATTTTTGGACACATATTCTTCTCTGTTCAATTGAATTTGTTTAAAAAATACTCAAATAAATAATTATCGTTTAAATAAAAGTGTTGTATCATGTTAAAATTTTCATTGCCAACTTACTCATAAAAAGAGAGAGAGAGAGAAAGGAAGAATCAGCTCCGGACAACGAGTATAATAAACAACAGAGTTCAGTCCGCTTTTGACATAAAAATACATGAAAATGATTCAATTTTTCCTTCATCTACTTTATCTAAAAAGTGAAGCTTGTGAATTCTTTCGTACTCAATTATTACGTGTGAGTTGAATAAAAAAAGAGTGAGTATCTAAATCTATGATTTCTGAGTATCTGTTTCGATAAATGAGAAAAAATCCAGAGATAATCGATTTCTTATTAACCTAACAATCTATTTTCTTTTCCTTGAATTACTAATTAAAGACATGAGGTGCAGGGTTCGAGCAAAATATCAGGCTACAAGATTCGAGTATATTTATCATCTTGTTAGCCTAAACTCTGCTCTTCTCCTTTCTTTCATCGTGAGGAATACTTTGTGTTTGTTATCAGTATTACCCATAAAGCTATTTGCAAACAAGAACAATAAAATTTCTTCTTAATCTCTTTGACGATTATTTCTTTCACGAACTTTAGTCTTGATTAATAACAAATATAATAAATTATTAATGCTTATAATTCCTTTTTGTTTCTTTCCCTTAATCCTTCCTTTCACATCCAGATCCAGATCAATATTTAACAGAATTAAATGAAAATTTATATTTATTATATCAGATAATTCGAATCTTTCGCTAACTTACGATTTTAATATTTATTATCTTTATGCAAATCATCAAAATAATTCCAATGTTGTTTTTTTAAACGTTAATTTTTAAAATCTTTTTTATGATACATAAAACACTCTGCGTATTTGTTATTTTGAGCAATCTCAACCGAAAGCGATCAATCCCCCATGGACCGATACCAATCACCAACGTTGCTATACGTTTCCAATCTGGCGGAAATGTTTCATTGGCCGTTTCCTTGAAAAGGAAGCTTCATTTGAACGGAAAGAAGGGCGGAGGATCTTCCAGAGGAGCTGGGGAGCGTGGATTGTTATGGAGAGAAGAAAAATCGTGCGCGGATTCGCGTGTGTTCACCCTTGGAATAATTTCCAGATCTAAAAGATCCCGTTGCGATTCGTGCTATTAGAATGAATAAATTCGAGGATGTACGAGCATTGTTTTTTTTGTTCTATCTCTCGGGCTCTGGCGCGGTCGCGGGATTCGTTTCCCGGGTGTATCGTGAAAATCGGAAAAAGGGACGAAAGTTATCGAGCCACGGTAGGAAAGTTATCGCGTGTGTGCGCGTGGGCGGGACGGGAATGCGCACAAAACCGCCACCCCGGTCCCAAGGCCTATCGGGACCTTAACAATGCAGGAAAAAAATATATATACGCTCCCTGTTGGACGGGCGAGCGATGGTTTCTATCGATTTAATAATGGATGAACGGCCTCACGGTACTCGGCGATTTTTCACCGGCGAGTGTTCTCGTCCCTCGAGCACGATTGCCATCGAGATTCTTGCGGCCTCCGTTTCTTCGCGAAACGCTTTTCTCTCTTCTTCGCTCGATCGGACGTGATCTAGTGAATTTTGGAAAAACGCGGGAGAAACCTGAGACTCGCGTTATATTTCAAAAGGGATGACAAAACGGTGATTATCACTTGCTCGCGAAATAGGAAAAAAAATTTTCATACGATCGAAAAAAGGGTCTTTTGGATTCTTGAATTTTCTTGATTTGGTCAGTATAAGATTCACCATTTAAAAAAAAATAAGGATTTAAGAAACTCGTGCTATTAGATATCAAAATAAAACTGTCAATAAAATGATTGTCATTTTTATTTTACCGCCAAATAAAGAAATAAAAATATTTCACTGTTCAATTAAGATATCATTGTCTTCAATTTCCTTCTCTTTTATGAATATATCTCATGTACAATAATTCTCGCTGAAGGAAGGCGTCACAATTTCGCAAATCAAATTTTTTTTTATTTTACAAAATCATTTGAGTTCCAACATTTGAAAATATTAGAATATTTCATGATAAATTTAATATCGTCAATATACGAAATAATTTATAAATATAATTATTATGTTCTGAGATACGCTCTCCCACGCAAGCCCTGAAACTCTGAAAAAGTTATAAGATTTACTGAGTGGCGAAAAACTGTCAATTTTCATTTGAAATTCGTGCTTGGGTTTTGATAGTCTGTTCTTCATTAGGTAGAGGAGATTATCGAAGACTTCCGTATTTTTTGATGATTACAAGACTTGAAATATGGCTAAATTTTTCTATACATAATATAGAAATCGATTTCCCCATTTGTATAATCTTGACCTCAGACTCCGATATATAAAGTATGGTCCCGCTTTTTATTGATACGTTTCTCGTTATCTCTGAAAATTATTTTTCGTATTCTATATTTTAATAAAAAGTGAAAATTTTTTGTCTGTCATGAAGTCATGACAATTTTATAGTGCAATACACTCATTGCCAAAATATTTACATTAGCATTTTTTTATCCCATAAAAAAGTATATAATCAAACCCAAAAATATTTTTTACATGGAAAATATTAATAACAGTATAATTATACGTAGTAATATATAAACATAAATATATGCATAGTCGCTCCTTATTATTTACCTCGGAACCCACGACTGCGGTCGTACAGCTCATTCATCGTTAATTCTCACTCAATCGATGTAAAATCGATTTCTCTCGAATCGCTAAAAAAACAATTTCTAGCACACGTGGATTGTAATTGAGATATCCGAGCGAGAGAGGATACACGCCGAGAGAATGTAGAATAAGAGAATACGCGGTGAAATAAATTGCCATTGGGGCTCGTGAGAGAGGGAAACGAATTGCCAGCGGGCGATGAGGAAAGTTTTCGAAGGCGAGAGTGAAGAAAATGCAGGGGCGGGAGGTAAGAAAGAGTCTGGATCTCGAGCGAGTGGAAATAGCAAATATTTAAGTCAACACGAGAGCAAGACGAGGCTTAACCGGGTTTATTCGGTGTACGAGCGAGGATGGCGGCCATGTTTTCATTACAGCTCGCAATGTCCCGTACTCGATCATAATGTCTCCCCTCGGATCGTCTCGCTCGCACCTCGGCGATCCTCTCGCCATCGCAGTTACGTTTGCCAGAACGCAGTGATTTTTCAACGCGCTTATCTCCCTCCGAAATGTTAACGGACCGGCGGAACGCCGAGAAAGAGATCTCCGGACTCGTGGCAACTCTAATTTCATTTGCACGCCCGTTTCTCCGTCTCGCTCTCTCTTTCTCATTGCACGCTTTTCATCCGTCCCTTCTCTCATCCCTTCATCTATTTTCGTGCATTTCTCTTCTTTCAGACCCACATCTCACGTCCGTTTTTCCACGCACGCGGAACCTTCTCTTTTCCAGGCAACACGGAAAAACAATTTATACGTCCCTTTTCTTTCTAAATATTTATTATTTCATGGTAAATGCTTGTAGGATTTTTCTTTTTTCAATTTTATTATTTCATTAAGGGTTGGTATAGAAATAATATTTTTTGTCTATTTCGAAAATACAAATGAAAATTCCGGAAAATGTCATCAGAGATTGCGTATAAATATTTTTATTAATTCTTCACGAAATTTTTTTCCCTTACAAAAACGACAATAGAAAAAGAAATGAAAAACCAGACATTTTGAAGCAAATATTCGTGTGATGTCAATTTTTTTTTAATTTTTATTTGAATCTGGTTGTCATTCCTTTTTGTAAGATTTTAGAGAAAAAAATGGAAGAAAACTATTATTATCTTCTTTGTTATTTTCCAGCTGTATGCCTGTTCAGGGCTATTACAGATCCCAATTCCATATCCCTTATTCCTTTATTCCTGCTTTCCTCATAGAAAACTATTATTATTTGAAGAATAAAGTAAATGTCTTTGCCTCTGTTTATATTCCTGATAATGGTGTTCTTGAGAATTTTTAATCCTTGTTTTGTGAAGCCGGAATAATTCAGTTTTAAATTTCTGAAACAAAATATGACATTTCACTTGACATATGTGTCTCTGAAAAGTTTGATTTCCAATGAAATATTAGTTGGTTCAATCAATATTTCGTTGGATCTATTAAATATGGACGAATCAATTAAATATTTCATTGGAAATGGCCATCTTTTCTTTCAGTGTAATAATGTCTTCCAATTGCCATTCAATTGATAACATTAGAAATCTTTCGATAATGTCAGAAAAAAGTTAAAAAAGTGTGACTGATTCGAAAACAAAACACAAAATAAATCCATCTTTTCAGTAGTAGTATATTGCTCTTCAGAAAGGAAGAGTGGCAGACTTATTACTTATTATTATTTACAATATTTACATTTTTCCCTTTTCTATCTTGAGCCATCGACCGCGGTCCTTCAGCTCTCCATCTTTTCATTTTAGAAAAATACCTAAACTAATTCATTATTAATAATTTTTTTTCGAAGATGGTTAAAAAGCTCTTGCTTCATTTATATGAAGTTGCGGTTGACCGACGAACGGTCAGTACTGTACTATCCTTACTTCATATAATAATAAAAAAATAAAAAATAATGGTGAAAAATCATTAAATTGATAGCATATTCGTAAACTCGTTAAATTCATCTTATGCACATCTGTACTCAACTTTTGGTCCTTAAACAATTTTCCAACTGCTTATCGAGCTTGCAAGTGTCGTTTCAGGGACAGAACGTAGGCGTCAGGATGGACGGAGAATGAGATTCGTGTACGGTATGTAAGAAACAGTTTGGCGGACGAGATTGCGGGACGAGTACAACGCAAGCACAGATATAGAATGTTTCATCCTTACGGTGAAGCTCCCAGGCGGCGCCCGAAACCTTATTGGCCACTAAAACTGCCAATTGTCTCAAAAGCTCAAGCGCACGGCCCAATAATGAGGGATTAAATATTGAGGCGAGCGCGTATTTCGCTTGCGATATTTTGTTCGCTTTTCTCTCTTTTTCCTTCTCTCTCTCGCTCTTTATATATCTCGATCTCTCTTGTCTCGATGTTCCTTTGTTTTACGATTGTACGTGACCAGAAAGCAAGATGGCGCTTTTGGCTCTTTGGCCAGCCAAACCCGCGACTGCCTCGACCTCTCTCCGCCCCGGAGCTCATTTCGTTCTCCACGCGATTAGGCCTCTCTCTCTGTCGATCTTTCGCCCATATCCCTCGCCCGTGCTCGCGAACGCACGTTCGACAATACAGAATTGTTTCAAGCTTTGTAGTTACTCGCGCCGAATTCTGACTATGTACGGCAGAGTATTCATCATGCTAATATTTTCGGGATCAAAAATGTTCAGAGCTCGCGATTCGAATTCTCATTCCCCGATGGTCTCTGACGTCAGACTATAATAATAATAAGAAGCGTACACCTACTAAAATAAACAACATCGAATTACTTGGAAAATGTAATTTATTAATAAAATATTTATGTTTTCATTTTATTTCAAGAAAATAAATTTATTTAAAATTATAAATTATAATTTTGTTTAATTTTGAAATGATATGACAGTAAAATATTCGAAATAGAGACAATATATTAATAATTACGAATAAAATTTAACGGTACTTTTCTAGGTACGTTGAGAGTTTGTAAAAAATTATTTTCCATGACGAAGTCGGGGATATTTTTTTTTTCCACATTACCGTAAAAGGAAAAATTTATTTTTGCCCCAATTGCGGGTTCAGCGTTAGGTAAATGTTAACAAAAAGAAGGACAAATGAGTTACACTCGTGTTCATGCAGTATTCAAGAGCGAGGCATGGTGGAGCTTTCCAAGCTGGCGATACTTTTTCGTATCTCTCACTATCAGAGAGCCACCAACGAGTCTCTCTCAATTATTCAGACGATTTTCTCTTGACACGTTCGTGTACACGTTGCCATTTCGTCGATAAAGAGTATTAGTCGTTCATCCGATAACGTCTGTGAGTACAAGATCGAAGGGAACGGTGATTGACGAACATTACGATTTTATCGAGAAGAGAAAAAAAGAAGTACAAATTGATATACTTTTTTTACTCTCCAATTACATTTTTTTTTAAATAATAACGAGATTAAAAAACGTCTTGAATTTTCGTCAATTATATTTCCTTTAATAATACATCGTGTAATATTTTTTGTACTCCGTAAGATAAGTCCGAAAGAATTGTCATCATCATTAAATAATGATCCATCGGGAAATGAGAAAACGAATGAGATTGCCGAATATAATTACGGTCCAACAATATACTCGTGTAATTCGGTCTTATCTGGTTTATCTCCCCGTAAGATCGGAATAAATGGAAAAAAATATTTGTGCCCACGTGCGGTTATTACGTTCCTGACGCATTAGGACGGAGAACTAGGCGTCTAATGTCGGACAATTGCCCGAAATATCGTAATAAGCGTGCTCTGCGAGTATATTGTACATGTGGAATATTATTCTCATGTGTGGGACGTACTCGCACACATTAATATACGTTAAACGACCAGTGAGAACTGAACGAAACGACAGGGCACTCGAACGCGACCAGTAAGAACGAGAGACGAGACTCGAGGCGACGAACACACGTGATCCCCGGTCACATGTGTTCAGACGTACGTGTATACGAGAACGATCGAGTGTGCGAGGCAACCGCCACCAAGAGCCAGCCGTGTAGAACGTGAGCTGATGGGTACTGAGCTAGAAACTCATTACGTTCGCTCCGCCCATACCGTTCGAAGCTCGACCGACCAATCCCCGATTCTCCAGGATCGGGATCGTTCCTCTCCACCGTTTTAATCTCGGTTTCGCGAGCTTACCTCTCGGATACGAACTTTAACCACACGTCAACATCAGCATGTGATCTTTATGTCCGTATTTCCTACTTTGCTATGCACTCTGTCATCGAAACGGCCAATTTTTCATGTATTCTTGATAATTGTTCATCAAAAGTATTGATTTTGCTTTTATTTTATTTTGGAGGAAATATTTTTTTATTCATTGGATTTATGTTGGAGTTGAATAGTTCAGAATGAAAGTGAATAAGTTTTGAGACGAAATTATGAAAGGGAGATTTCATTGGGAAAACTGTAATAATGTGTCACGTTTGTTTGACATCAGTTGTCATTCAACTAATTCGTTTATTAATATTATTTTTAGTGGTCTTGAAAGTTGAATAATTAATGTAATTTAATGTTCCTACATTTATGAGTTTTATATTGATTTTTGAGAGGAGGAAATAAATTTATTTTTGGCAAATTTTTATCATAGATTTTTTCATGTGCAGATTGCATATTTTTTTATTCGAAAGAAAAACGTCACTGTATGGTTATGAAATTAATCATTATGAATATTCATAAACATGCAAAAAATGGGAAACAAAATTTTTGAAAATTTTTAATGTTTTCAATCTAACCCTCAGAATATTGATCATTTCGAAAATACCATAGAATTATGAATCAAATATTGTTATAAAATTTATTTTTAATGTTTCATTCAAAGGAGAATTAAAATAAGTACTTACTGAAGTTGCATTAATTCTTCCAGTTGTGAAAATAATTGATTGAATCCTCGGTTTATATTAATGGATCCACCATACATGAAGTACACTGTAAAAGAATTGAGCTTTTTATCGACATGATTACTCCTCTTGTAAAATCTCGAAAATAATATGAGATTGTAAGAGCTTAACCAACTATAAGATTGGGATAAATACATTTTTTCAGTTTCAATTTATATTGATTGAATTTTTTAATATTTATGGAAGGTTTCCTATTTACAAAAAAAGAAACTTAGAAAATAAAAAAAAAATTAAATAATAAAAGGAAGTATAAAATGATAAGATTGCCAGTTTAGCTAAAGTTCCCCAGCATTCAATAAAATTCTCATTAATTTTTGATAAAAAAAAAAATTTACAAATTTATATTCACTTCCTTCATTTTTGTAAACAATTGGCTTCAAATATGCATAAATTTTATGGAGCACATTGAAACTTCATACCCATTCAAAAATCATGTTTTTTAAAAATTTTATTCAATTGATAAAAATTAAGAAAAATAAAACATTATCATTCACTTTGCATTCATTCAATTTCTTTCACTTCATAAATCCACCGATGCATTTCTCCTGCATACAGAAGACATTATGCATCGAAGAAAGAGAACTAAATCCACAAAATAGCCCATTTAGCTAAAAGACCTCGTTCAATAAAGTTGTCATTTATTTTACATGACGAAAATTTCATTGAAACTCACAAGTTTGTTGGACGTAATATTTTTCCTAGGCCATAGTCCCTCGTAATCTATTCAGGGCTGAGTTTAAAGAGAAATTAGTTGGGGATATAAATTGAGAAAATCGCGAGTGTACAGAGAGTCGCGGCCTTACATGGATACGGGAGGCTGAGCGGGAAGAGCGCCTGCGCTCGACCGTCGTCGTCATGGACGTGAACACACAAAGGTGAGAGCCGAGGAAGCTCACACACAGACACGAACACAAATGCGATTTCGTTAGCGGTGAACAGCAACGGACGAGGTAAGTAAACGAATCTGAAATGGACGAGCGGCTTGTTGGCCGCGGAATCGTTCGGAGAATGGATATTGGATTGCTGTACTGGGATACCAGTCTTTTTCTCTCTCTCTCTCATCTCTTTTTCTCTCTTCCTTCTCTCCCTCCCGTCCCGCAATTCCGGAGGTAACTCACCGAGTCGTATATAGATATTGCACACAAATTAACTTCCTCTCCTTCCCGATCCCCGACCAATTCCCACTCACATTATACGATCGAAAACATTTTGTTCCGTCAAATTCGATTACCTAATCGACGACTGGCAACGAGATAGAAATTCACCTCGTTCCTTTCCAAAATTTTAGTTATCACGAATATTTGAGCTTTCTGGAATGAGCAGAATCGTCGAATACACATAATATCGGTGTGCAATATTTGTGGCACGCTTATGAAATAAATTCCGACTGATGTACAGTTGGATGGTCCGTAATTATTATCGAGGCAATCCCATTTGCAACCGGAATTCGATTTCATGATAAATTATTGACGTGCGATATTATTTTCTGGTTAAAAATTTACAGAAATTCGAGAAAATTACAATTTAAACCGGAGCGCGGTCGATCTCGCTTAAAAAATGTAAAAAAATTGAAGTAGGTGAAAAGAGCAAAAAAATAAAAATAAAAAATTGTCCTGACGAAGTTGATTCTATTTGCGATTAATCGAGGATTCCTCTATACATTCTGGTTAGCTCGAAACAAACGATAATAGCGTAGTCGTGTCGATGAATCAGAGAGCGTCACCGATCGAGCCAAAAATTCATCAGGTGAAAAAAATTCTCACTGTACACAGCGAATTCAATCTGCGGAATCGCATGCGAGAATAATTTTTGGGATTCGCGTTTATCACGACGGCAATCCAACGTGAATTTCGTGGAAGCGAAACGAGCGTAAAATCGCATAATAAGAGATTCATGAGCATGAACGAGAGAGAATGAGAATACGACTTTTGTTATATTTCGTAAATTGCGTTCCATATCCGCTGATGAGACAGACGGGCGTACATTGTTCCAACAAGCCTCTTGCATACTTATTACGCTAAATTTGTACACGCCGCACGTAAACAAGACGAGACATTACACGTTGAATTTATTGATGTTAATCAATTTGCATAACAGAAATCACTGGTTGATTTTGTCAGGAACTAAAAACAATGGGACTTGGATTAATTTGTACGTGTTCAAATATGATGTGCGATGAATCATGAACCTGAATGGATTAGATGAATAATGAATTTAAAAAATGGTAAGAAGTGAAAGATTTATATGTAAAATAAAAAATAAAAAAAAATGTTTAAAATATACGACGAGACTCGATTAAATGATAATTCCTCGTTTCAGAGCTTGCGAAACGTAGTGCCAGACGGTGAGTTTTCGTATCTTTCGCGAAGCACAACGAGTTCCGAGGCTGCATTATTCAAATGAATCAAGTGAGAAAGGGGTGAGTGAGAAAAATAAAATGATATTATGCGAGGTAATTTTCTTCTTCTCTGGATAAAAACAATTCAAATCGTATTTATTTCACACCTTTCTTTGAAAAGTAAGCGATATGTGTATATATTTTTCTCAATTTCGTATTTATTTTTATTTTTCATTTTTTCATGGCTAATTTGGTTCTGAAGGGGTCTGTTCGAGATAATGACAGGATTGACCAATATTTCCATTCGAAAGTGATGAATATCGTCGCGCGCACAATTGCGTCGTTGCGAAACGTACGACCGATTGCATGCGCGCGACGCATGTGCGGTTTCCTCGCGAGGATTCTCCCGACCGCAGAGTCCCCTTCCTGCGATATGTGAGGAATGAAATTTGTCCGATCTTTAGAGATCCAAGAAAAACATTATACACGGAGGTGAAAAAAAAATTGAAAGTCCTGGAGAGAGGCGAAAACAATTATTTCACATGAACCGGATAATTTGTTGCGCTCGTTCATTATCGTTACTCTGCGATAAAAATCACCTCAATTTTAAACTCATTTTTTCGAAATTTTATTATGTAGAGAGTACATGCGAATAAAGAAGAAAAGAATTTTTTTTTCAATCTTAGTAAGAAAATTGCGTCAACAAAAAAATGTCTTTACTTTGAGATTAGAAGCAATTTTCGAGGTAGGAGGACAAAAAATCAAATTTTAATAAGAATAATTATTCAGAAATAATAATTTAATTAGTTGAAGAAAGTTTGAGGTGAGATTTAATACCGTTAGTGAATTTGCGAAATGTGCGAATTTTTTTTTGCTTTTTATAATACACAACATTTTTTAACGATCCTTAGTCCTGCTATTCGGTGCATAAAAATGATGTAAAATGGCCCCAAATGTTTATTATTTTTTCCAGTTTTTTGCTAATTTATGAATAAATATTCATCAAAAACTAGACTTGCGTGCCATTTTTCTGAGCGAAAGGAATATATCGTAATTTTTTTAATTTCAATTATTCCATATCATGAGAAAAATGTATCTTTATCTTTGTCATATTGAACTTTTCCACAGATTTCTTCCACATAATATCGAGTATAAGTGAACTCTAAAAAATTATATATAATATGTATTTTTACAATCAGAAAAATATCACTTGGGTTGACGTTCTTCATCATAATTTCCTACTAATTAATAAATTGTACTAAATGTACTATAATAATATGATAAATAATAAAATAAATTATTAGATAATAGAAAAAGTGCACAAAAATTAAACATCAACCCTTTTGATTGCTCTCGAGTTCATGTAAACTAAAATTTTTAAAACAATTTTCCATTACATAAAAATTCTCAAAATTGTTCAGTGTAAAAACGTTAAAGTAAAAAAAAGTAAATTCCATATCATGAGAGCCGTCGAGAAAAATGGATCTTTATCTTTGTCATATCGCATTTTTCCACAGATTTCTTCCACATGATCGAGTATGAGTGAACTTTAAAAAATTATATTATAGGTATTTTTACAATCAGAAAAATATCTTTTGAGGTGAAGTTTTTCATCATAATTTTCTACTGATTAAAAAATTATACTATAATAAATAATAAAATAAATAATTAGATGATAGAAAAAGTACACAAAAATTAAACATCGAGCGTTTTGATTGCTCTCGAGTTCATGTAAAATTTTTAAAACAATTTTCCATTACATAAAAATTCTCAAAATTGTTCAGCGTACTTCGTCCCGAGGTGAAATTACCCTTTAAAGTAAAAACGTACGCACATTGTTTCTGAATATCTTATGGGCACGGTAAAAGCGCGAAAGGCGATTCGACGAGCGTGCAACATCGGAAAGGAGAGGGAAGGATCGAACGTGTTTGCATCGCGCGAAAGGCGGCGAGTACAAAGAGTCCCGTCAGGATGGATGGAGCCACCAATACTCTCAACTCTTTTTCCTCCACTTCGTTTTCTCTTCTTCCCCGTATCTCTCTCTCTTTCTCTCGTTTCCCTTTGTCTCCGTATGCGTGCGCGAGTATGCACATCAAGATACGTTCGAGTTACGGATTCTCCATAAAACGTTCAAACGACGTGAAGATCCCGAACGTTTATCGGACTTGTAGTCGATAGAATATTCGAGGAAGCACGTCGATTTGGCTAATAGGCGAAATAACGAGAGAACATTTTTTTATGGGTCTAAATACACGAAACCTTTCATCGATCAGTTTTAACTGCTTCTGATAGGAATTAAGGAGAAAAAGAAAGAAAAAAAAAGAAAAAGATAAGAGAATTTATACAATGTGACGATTAAAACGTAATAAAATAACTTTTTTTAATGATTTCGATGCTATCTCGATGGATCAATGTCATTATGCTGATTATAGGATAAAATATTTCCAACGTTTTTGACGATTGAGATCGCACACGTTTTTTTTCCCGGTGGTCCAAAATTTGTCAGGAAGACCCCAATTTTCGGGACATTAGGATCCCGAAGGAAAATTTTCTACACGAGCGAACTGTTTTCCCGACAGATGGAAAAATGTGAAAATGCGGTCGGTGAATTTTTCGTCGACTCTGATGACAAGTTCATCAAGAGGCAGTGCGCGTGAAAAAGGCATTTTTCGAAAATTATAAGGATAGAGAAGAGAGACAAATAAGACGGGCCAGCGAGGGGAAATTTCCGTTTTCGAAAATCGTTTTCCGGAACATCTGTCTATACAATCGGCTATAATAGCGTTTTGTCTCGCTCTCGTATTTCTTCGCTTCTTCGTTCGTCTCTGCGGTCGGCGATTCCTCGTTTTTTTTTTTTCTTCTGTGATTATGAACGAGACGGTGCGCGGCTATCCGAATAAGTGACTCGTTCTCGTGAGATCATTTAGGCTATACGAACCGTCTCATCCAGACTGTCGAACGTTTAAATCGTTGACCGCAATACCTTTTCTTTCATCATCTCTATTATTCTCCGTACGACCCTTCATTTTTATTTCCTCTAATCGCGCGATCTCTGCGCAGAATTCAACAATGAAATAAAATGTTCGAAAAGTACGATAACATTTTTCGATTAACTTTTATTGAGATTTATCAATTTTTTAACTTCAGGCAGAAAATTGCAATTTAAAAAATTTATTTCACGAAAATTTGCTTTTTTTAACATCAACAAATTCTTTTTTTTGATTATATGATATCCTATTTCTTAGGAAATTTAATCAACATTTTTGTACGAGAGAATTTTTTGGTAGAGCCAAAAATTTTGGTTCAAAATATTATACGATTTTGTATTTTTTAATAAATTTTGTTAATTCATTTTAGATTTTGAATAAAATATTATATTAATTCCAGGTAATAGAATATAAATAAATATTAATTCCGGGTAATAAAATATTATAACACCAAATGATTAACATTTTTGTACGAGAAAATTTTTCGGCAGGTAGAGCCAAAAATGTTGGTTCAAAATATTATACGATTTTATATTTTTTAATAAATTTTGTTAATTCATTTTAGGTTTTGAATAAAATATTATATTAATTCCAGGTATATAATAAAGTATTAATAAATATTAATTCCGGGTAATAAAATATTATAACAACAAATGATTAATTATTGGTTTTATGTAATTTATTTATTTAAAATTTTTTGATTCATCAACCTCTGACCTTCCCATATCTCCCCACAAAACCGCGTAATTCGAAACACAAGTCGCAGAGAGTCCCGAACCCTTCGTCTTTTCCTGAATTTCTTGCGGCCAAGCGAATTTCGCGGATTACCGAAGATTGGCATGTTTAAATGCGTGTCCGAGGACGATTTTCGGTCGTCGGGTGATTTTCTCTAGAAAAACAATATCCTGCCGAGACGATAGATCCGATAGAGGCGCGAGCGAGACGAAATCGGTCGTGAGAAAGAGAAAGAGCGAGATGAAGATAGAACAAACAAAAAAAAACACAGAAAAAGGGCGCGAGCCACTTTGGACCCATTTACCGACGTTTAAATTTGGCGATCCTCCGTTCTACGATAGAGAATCGTGAAAAAGAGTTCGAAAAGCTCGCACACATGTGAATTCGCAAATTGAAAACGGGGGATAGACTCGGAGGAATAAGAGGGCGGAGAGTCGAGGAGGGAGTGTGGATGAGGGCAAAAAATAAAAGGAGGAAAGCCAGCGAGAGGCCAAAAAAAGGGAGGAAACACAAGCAGTGAAGGGACGAAAGCGTGGAGCATTCGTATCCGCTGAAATTGCCCGGCCATTAGCGATACTACGTTATTACGCTCATCGTTTTTTCTGAGCCAGCCTCCGCGGTGCAACTTGGCGGCCATCTTGGAATATGGGATTGTATCCGAAGGCAAAGGATTCTCTGATGCGAGTAGCGTGTGTATGAGCCTTTCCCTCCCTCCCTCCCTCTCTCTCTCTCTCTCTCGCTCTCCTCTCGTCCTCTCCTCCCTCGAAGCACAACCACATCCACTCGAGATATGCGAGAGAGAGCCGGTTAATATCGCGATAAAAAAGTGAACACTGTTGCATTCGTAAGAGAGGTAATCTCCGCTGCGTGTTTGTAATCAGTCAAATGGATTCGTGCATGTTTCAGCGAGACCCGTTCCAATATTTATAAAAATTCCGCGTCCAGGACAAATAATCGCGAGTCAAAGAAAAAAGAAGATTCGTTAGCGATACGAAGAAATCGATCCGTCGATAATTTTTCTCGTCTCCAATATTGAGATTCGTTCCATTACGACTTTTGTTACATTATTTATAAACAATTTTTGGTCCACCATAAATAATTTCTAGCAGGAAAATGAGAAAGACTCGTTAGCGATTCGACTAAATTTATATATCGATAATTTTTCTCATCGCATATATTGAGATTCGTTTAAATTCTCCTCGGATACGTTGAATTGAGAATTCTCGATTTTGTTCCCAGTTTCCGAGCTGGAGACACTGACGAGAGCTGTGTCATTATCCGTAATGGCCATTCGTTCGATCTCGAATATATATACATGCACGTTTTCTGCAGAACCGCGCAGTATCGATGGCCATTTCCCTCCTCATCTCTATCTCCTTTCGTCCTCTCTCTCTCTCTCTTCTGTGACTTTTGAACCCCCGGAGTCTGCAATCAAAGGTAAATCGTGTTCAGCCCTTTTCAACGGAACGTTTAAATCGAAACGCGTCGGAGATGGAGAGGAGAGAGAGAAAGAGAGAGAGAGAGGAAAAAATGCCTCGAGTTTTTCGAGAGGCAGAGTCATGAGAATGAGAAAAAGAAAGAGAGAGAGAAAAACAAAAATAAAAGTGGGGGTAGGAGGGTAATGGTTATTTTATTCTTCTTATTGTATTGTTCGTATATAGGCACATGTAGCCAATTGTGTATTATCCGAGAGTCTCGCAAACGTATAATTCTTTCGGTACATACATCCCGGAGTGTGCACATGCATCGTTGAACGTAAGTGTGGAGAATGGAACGCTGTATTATTACTGTAGCATTCTCATATGCCACAGTAATAAACCGGGCTCTCGGATCATGCGAATAATTATATCCGTACGGGGCGAAATATATATGCGGAATATATGTAAAAGCGAAGTAATCGTTTTCCTTTAAACAGCTCCGAGCAAGAGCCTCGGTATAAATGTTTCTGATTGGACGATTACCTTTAGATAATACAGTTTGGTAATAGACTGAGATTTTATAATGACAACCTATCTCTCAATGAAACATCCGCGCGTATGAATTTCTGTGCACGGATTTATGCAACGATGATATTATTCTTTGCTTTTGCATCTTATGTACTCCCCTCGATAATTGTTGGTCTGGAGGATAAGTTCAGGAGAATAAAGTCTAAGATTTTCTTATTGTGGATTCAATCAATTTTCGCATTGGCTCTCGAGCATGATTATCTGGAAAAAGGTTCGCGTGTCCGTTGGATAAAAGAGAGGCAAACGCGGTGAGTAAGAGCTCGCGCGGAGTGCAGAAAAAAATGTCAGTCGGTCCATTTGCGAAGGTTCAATGAGTGCTCCGGGGGACTTATAAGCGCGAAATAATACAATGCAGCATTTCTTGGGCACGATGACCGAAGTCTAACGGTAAAAGCGTAAACGTTTCACGGAGGCGAGCGTCCCCTGTTCTCTCGTGGAGTTCCTCTGTGATGCTGCCGGTAGTGCATGATGCCGTTTCTCCAGGCTCCGTCCGCTATCGCCGCCCGGCCGCAGAGAAAATACCCGTGCTTCGTGGAACTCTAAATTAAACGTTGTTTTGCTCGTCGTTTTGCGATCGGCTCCAAGGGATCCCGCGCCGCGATCGGTATTGGGTTGAGTGGGTTCCGGTGTCGTTCGCAATCGGGGGCATAAAGTGTCCGCATAAAGCAAACGTCCACCACGGGGGCAACACGCGAAGGGGCACTCGGCCGTGCGAGAGGGACAGAGGGAAAATAAAAGAGAGAAATCCGAACGCGACCAACAAGCCGTTTTCGGTCCGGTTTGCAACAAGCCGAGGCTTATCTTAAGAGAGTCAGCTTCGTGGCCCCGCAGTGTTTTAATTCGTATAAATTTAAGTTGACGAAGAGGTGGCCTTTTAACATTCCTACGATAAGGAGAGAGAGCCGCGGACTCGGGCGCGCGTGTGTGCCCCGCAGGACCCTAAACGAAACTCGTTACACCCGGCTAAGAATTTTTACGGTCCTTTTTCGTTGCCCGGACGGAAATGGACTTGTATCTTCGATAAATTCTATCTATACTGAAAAAAGAACACTGAAATATTTGTGAAAATGTTTTCGTCACTTGGAAGTTGAAAAAAATGACAAATTTTTTAATCATATATTCTACATTCAAAGGTAATTATAATTAAAGAAGAAGGAATGAAATCATTTTCATCAACGCTTGGTAAAATTATTCAGTTCCCTAAATTTCGTTGACGTAGGTTTCTATGTCGACTCTTGAGCTCTGACCCTCGCAAGGTAAGAAGGAAAAAATCCCTACTTTACCGACGTTTCGTATGGAAAGGTAGAAATCTTAGCAAACAGACATCGCTGACTTACCGACAGTCGATCGAGCTGCAGTACCTCTGTCGGTAAGTTACCCACCGTCGTTAAGTGCAGCTGCACTTAACCTGCACAAAGTATCGGTCGATCATAATTTCTTAAAATTTTCTACCTTATCGACAGTTGAACTTTTTTCGAGTTTCGATAGGAAAGAGTACGATAGCGCTCGCGACCGGCCCATTCTTGTAAATCTTTAGGTTTACACAGAATTAATTGATGAAAGGTTGAAAGCAATTAATAAATAAAGGTAAAAAATCACGATGCGAATGCGTACGAGTCCGCAGAAGCTCTACCCGTTATTCTTTCCGAGTTGAAAAGAAATTGGATATAATGCCTAGCAATAAATAACCGAAGACTAATAATTTCTCTCGCACCAGTGTCCACTTATTAACTTATTCGAACAGAAATTGCACAAGACGCTCCCGGCGGTAGTCCAGGTGTAGCGGAGTTTAATTAAGTACACGTTCTCCCTCTACAGTGTATTTACATTGTCAAACATTAAACCCTTGATTAATGGATAAGCTATAAATTTCGCCGTTGGCTTTAAATTAGCAGACTCGAAGACGGTTCCGCTGATTCTATTCATAGCCCAGGTACACAACCTCATGAATTAGAATCAAAAGGTTTTTACCTCGAATAAAAAAGATGGTCGAAGATTCCACGATTCTCCCGAGCAACCGGATAATTAATCGCGACCGTTCGACGAATAAAAATTCGAAAAAGCTTGAATGCAGATGGTCTCGTCCTGGAACTAATTACTTTTTATCAAACCAGATACATTAAACGTTCAAATGAGTCTTGCTTCCGGTATTCTCAGTGGCTGACACAATGGAGTCGAGCGTCCGGAGAATTTCAAAGTTTTCTGGAACTCCTGGATACTCCGGCAAAGGATCTGGGATTAAGAGCAAACGCTTTTGCACGGGAAAGTGAACTCGCGAGGCGTGTGAGATAAGTTCTGAGTTCTCTTACATGCGAAAAAGACGACGATGCGCTCCCGGGAGGACGGCGATTAGTCACGCGAAATCGTCCATCGCGTCTGAACATACGAGGGGCACATGTCGTGCCACCTCTCGAAATAGAAGAAGACGCAGCGAATGAGAGAGATAAAGAAATCGAGAGAGCCGAAGCAAGAGTAAGAGAGAGAGTCACCTCTACGAGTTCTTTCCACTAACCGCCTACTTAATTAAAACAACATTAGCCAGCTCACATTGGTGTTTCTCATTCAGTTAAACGAGTCCAGCGTACATCGCAATCTCATCGAGATGAAGTTACACCGGATTTCGGTCTCTTAATAGATTACGACGCTGAATTCCAACCATCAGCCTTTCCGATGATTTTGTCTCCACTTCATCTCCGATCATATTTTTGGAGAGCTTTCGATGCACTTCGTGATCATGATTGAGAAAGCTTTTCAATAGGAAAAATAGTTCTCGGAAGGCTAATTGGTCACTCGCGAATCCAAATTGGCAGGGGCTATTCCTCTTGGAGTAACTGGCTCGTAGCGCGAGTCTATGCCAATAAACTACCTTGCTTATTAAATAATGCGGACACCGGAAGCTTGTTGTACGCGCGGGTTTTGGCAACGTTCCGGCTCGTTCGGCGAAGGAACATTTGGCGTCGTTCGCAGAAATACTCATTTGATGTTTTGAATAATTATCGCATAATTGTTTTAGGTGGAAGTACACAAAATAAAGCAAAGTTGTGTCAGCAATTTACAAGTTGAAAGCAGAAGTACGTTCGTAATTGCTCAATATGTTTTCGACTTTTAGTCTATCAAAATTTTATAATCTATTTAAATTTTAAATCTCTAGAATACTTTTGTTGCTATTTTAGTAATGAGTTATTATTTATTATAAATATAATTTGAAGGTATTTAAAATTGTTTTAGTTATACGAATTGGTCACCCTAAATTGTTGATGCTTTAAATGGTGTGTGAATCGCTTGAGAGATCAGCGGTCCTTTGGTAGCTTTCATCGAACCAGTAGGAAAATATCGTATCCCGGGAGTGTACACATCGCGTCGTCGGTCCAATAAAGATCGTTCGCTTAACACCCCCGTTTATTCAGTCATGTTGCAGCGAGGGAAAGGGGGGAGAGAAACGGAGAAAGATAGAAATGAAAAGAGAGCAAGAAAAAACGAAAGAAAGAGCGTTTCAGAGCACGTGGCATCAGATCAAAGTCTTTGAAATTTCGCTAAAGTTGCCAACGGGCTCGCGAGCGCGCGTCTGCTTAATGCAAGTAATGGACTAATGACTCTCTCGACGGAGAAAGAGATAAAGTGTATAAATAGTGTAGGAGAGAGAAAGATAGAGAAAGACGGAGACAAGGCAAGTATGTATGCAACCTCGACACGCTAGTAGCCAATTAAACGCGATACACAGGGGACAGAGAAGCTCGCTCTTTCGCACTGTGTGTTGCCCGGAGACCGTGACGCGGGCGGGCTTAAGTAGCGAGATTTAGAGACGACAGGTGCCTCGCTTTTGCCATCTTCCTCTCTCTTCCTCGTTACTGTTCGCAAAAAAAATAGAAATAACAAAAAAAACAACGCGGAGAAGGGGAAGACGTAGAAACCGTCGAGACGTCTGACAAGAGGGAACGGAAATGCTCGATACGCCATTTTGGTTGCGAAAACGAGGGATTTATTAACAAGCGCACTGGTTTTAGGAATGTTAAAAATGGCGCGCTTTGACTCACCTGTTTTTTTAACGAGTATTGCAAGATTTGTATCTCGAATATCATCTTTCAACGATAAACGAGCAATTGTTCTCCCCAGCTCTTTGGATCATGGCTTCGGAATATCTTGATGAAAATTATTGGGGAAGAAAAAGAAATGAACACGGTACGACTTTGTAACGTCGACGATAATTTATAATAATTATCACTCGAAAGCGAATTTCTCGTCCTGCGATAATTGTCCGGAATACACGAAGAGGAAAAAATGAATGTTCATTACTCTGTCATTGCTTGAAACTGACACGCGAATCGAGCCTTGCCTTCGAGTCCGTTTGAGAATTCAACGCTTTTCTCGTTACGTTTATCCTCAGGATAAACTCAAAACAAATTATATTCCAGTAAGGTGATTGACGTTGTGAGATCTTTTTTACAGACTTGATATATTATAAGTCGATCAATTGTAGTAATAAATGGGTTTAACTGTCTTCTAGGTAAAACTGGTAATAGGTACTTGCGTATGAATCCAACGCATCGGCTGTATTTCGTTAAAGTTGAAGGACAGATTATTTTTTTAAATAGAATTATAAATATACTTTTACTTATTCAAAGTTTTATTTTCAATATCTTTTATTTACTAAAGTGTGGGAACTTAATCTATTTCTTTAATTAAACTCCTTGAAATCGAGTTTTTTGAAAGATACAGTTGTTGCCTTCATAAAGGTCTACAAATGTTTATTTTAATTTGAGGAATAATTTTTTTAATTTTATTCATTTTTAATTTGAACTCATTATGAATGTTGTATTAGATAAAATTAGATTTTTAATAAATTATGGAAGTCCAAATGAGCTTCCATTTTCTACATTGTACGACAATGGCGCGAACATAGTTGTTTCAAGTGGAAATGATGAAAAAAAGAGAGGGGGAGAAAACAATGGGCATCAGGGAGGAAAAAAATGAAATGAACGTCTACAAGTACGTACTTAGCGGGTGTTTAGAGGAATCAGCGAAGTGTAGCTCCTTCCTAAGAGCGAGCTGTCTTCGTACGAAGCGCGCCTATCGGGAAGACACGTGAGCGAGCTAAGCGACGCAGCCAAGTGAGCAGTCACTGCACGGCCTGGTTCACCTCGATCGTTACAATAACGCGGATGAGAAACAAAGTCGACGACGACGACGTGGCGCACCTCGTTCCTGGAGTCCGCACCCTTTTCTCCTAACCTCATGAGTGCTTTCTCTCTCTACTTAGCACCAGAAGCATTCACTACGTTCAGGCTTGTCGCGTTAACGATTACCAGGAAAAATATTTTTTCTCAAATTCATATATCATTGGGAAAATGATTTCCTTGTAAATTTGAACACTAAATTAATTTCCAATACTTCATAAATTCAATGGATTTAATGAACCGATCAATAAATTTGAGACTGAGCTTGCATGATCATCATTATGTTTGCAAATTTTCCATTTGACAAAATTTCAGCAATTGACAGTCTCACATTAATCCAGTCCATTTGGTTCAAAGTTCTGAATCATTTAGCTACGTCAAAACCATTTAGTCACGCCCATGCTCAATTTTCAAATGGATTTAAGTAGATCGTGCCTTTCGTTGAAACCTCAACTTAAAAGGAATTTAAATTCATTCATTAACGGGTTTGTTAAAATGAACCAATTGATTGTTGGATTGACTACCTTATGACAAGTGATAGCTTGAAGCAAATCGCTTTCTCACTGATAGATGTACATTTTTCTTCTTCTCGCAGTGGCTTCTGTCTCTGAGTACTTATCTACCCCAGACATCAATGTGTGTCAGCGCACGCGGGAGAATAATGCTCAAACGTAAACGCGGTAACGAGCCTCTCGCGAAGCAAAGTTGCAAATGACTGACGTAATTGCATATGTCGAGAGAATTTTTAGCCTCTTCTTCTCCTTTCACTTTTTTATTCCACTGGAGAGGTTCTCTGGCCTCTCGCGGATATATATGGATAAACGATAAACATGTAGGCACTTGGGTGTACATTAATTAAACAAATGCATGCCATTTTATCTATCCGCTCTGATACATTTCATAAATGCATCAAGATAAAAGTGTTTAATTTCTGTTTATAAGTCCTGCGGGTGTTTTGTAATTCTTCTTGACACGCGATGTAATAATGCACTCTTGTGATAGGGGTATTTTGATATACTCGTTGCGTCCGGATTTATTAGACAAATTATGAAATATTGGTTGTGTCCGATGAACTGGCACAAATATAATATTCAACATTTTTTTTGAATTTTTGATTAATTCTGGTATACGTATAATGTATACGGTCTACGCAAGTGTGAGAAAAAAAGTGGAGAAAAATCCTCTCAGCGGGTAAGAAATTTGTGGCTTTTTGTAAGAAATGCTTAACTTTAACGTGTCCGACCATAATCCACCTGTGCATCGGATGTAAACGCCTAATGGTACACGAGTTCGGGGTTGGCCACACCGCTAGGGAAGTGTTTAACGTTGATTGAAGCGATTCGCTGGAACACCCTCGTGTCGAAAGATAATAGAAAACGCGGCTTCTACCAAGCGCACCTGCCATTTGAGGAAAGAAAATGGAAAGCTGTTGGAACTTCCAATGGAGTCGTGGAACTGGTAACCGCCATTTTGTAGCTCCGCTCGGTTCCCCTTTGTTCCTGGCCTATGTAAACCCAAGATCGATCGTACATATAATGACTATATGTTAAAGTGCTATGCAATAATCGTTTCTCATCAGCCATTGATGGCCCAGCGGTATAGTTCTTTCTCCAACGTGCATACCTCACTCCATAATACACTCCGAAGCTCTTATAGACGCATGAACACATTTTGCGGTAAAGGGGTAAAAGTGACTTGAAACACCTTTACTGGCTTTCGCAAGTCATCAGAGCACTGGTAAATCGATGTCTTAAATAGATTACGGAAAAATTATGCTAAATAAAGAACCGACCCAGAAATACAAGTTTCAAATAGTCAAGTGTCATTTAAATGTTAATTGGACGATGAAAAAAATTCAAACTTACTTTTTTGACACGTTTTTGGATTAAATCTTTTGTTCTGATTAGTTGATCATTCAGCTGTGATGGTACCAAGTTCTATTGGGATCTGACAAAAGTCAATATGACATCTGGTGACAAAAAATCCAAGTAGTGTAACGGTACAGATTATTTACAATGTGACGAAAATTACAATTATTATAATCATTATTTGTACCGATGTCGTTGCCATTAGTTGAAACTTCGCCCTCATGTCAGATTCCAATAGTTGTATAGAACACCCTGAGCAGGGGCATTTCAGATCAGAGCTTTCGCCTTAAGGTGCAGTATGGCATGATTTTGCGAAACGTTGGTTACAACCAGTCACAGAACGCGGGTTCAATTCGGAAGCCAATATTTTCGTTACATTTAGTAAAATACGAAGACCACGAAGGTCTTAAATCTAAAAACTTCTCTATCTTGACTTATGTGCTAGTAGCGATTGTTTTTGTAACTGTAGTTTTATCGGATGAGGTAGGAATTGGCAAATGCTGAGTCCTACTGAATATATACGACTTGTCATGAACACCTGGTAGCTTATTGTTATCTTTTTATTACAATTTTCATGACTCTTAATGATATGCCTAAAGCGATCAGGGTTTGTTTTCTTGATTGTAATGAAATTAAGAGATTTGAAATCCACAAGTGGCGAGTACACTCGAAATGTTTATCTCAGACGAGTACTCATAACCGCCAGCAGCGTCGTAATGCGTTTATATATGTGGCTGTCTTGGACACTGGCTACGGTTTTGCGCTCATCATCACGTACTTAACGTGGCTCGTATTAAACACCTCAATACGAAGCAAGATCATCGCACAAGCCAAATCTACCAAGCTACAATTAAAACATATCTCAAATCGACCAAACTGAACTAAATAAATAATTCTCCAATTGTTATTTGTAAACTCATAAAAATCGGAAAATTCTTTTCGTAGTTTTGGATGAAATGCGACTTTTATTATTTTTTATTACCACTTTTTACAAAATGGCGCAAACTTTTCGAGTTAAAAAAGTCCAACACTCTTACCAAGAACTCTAAATGTTTAATTCAAGCTAGACAAGTGACACGCCAAGAAGTTCCTATTATTTCGAATATACCAGCACACACACTGCGAGGTGTTCGATAAGTGTGACCGGAGTTGAGCGCGTTAAAGGTTAAATTGTTTAAAGAATATGCAGAGGCGTGCGTAATAGGGTAAAAAATCGTCCGGGGACGTTTATACACGCGCAATAAAGACAAAGAACGTATAAGTTTCAGGTCAGAGGGGGTTTTTGAGATACGCGAGCGGCCACATTATCTCGGGAAGCTCAAACGGTAGTGACAGCTCGCCGGGACAATAATCGTAAAAATGCAGCTCATTTTATCGCTCTCGGGTCAGGTGAGAGAGCAGGAGAAAAGTGAGAAAAGAGCCGCGGAGAGAGAGATGCGAATGCATAACAAAGAGACTCTGATGTTCTTGACGACTGCGCGGCCCCTTTCGAAGCACCACTTCGCGCGTATCTCACATTTGCCCGTTCACGACTCGAAACTCCTCACCGTCGACATCCGTCAACCGTCTACCGTCTCTCCTCTCTCGTGCGTTTATTTTTCCTCCTTTTTTTCATAACTCTTTTTACTTTGTATATAGACAATCTTTACACCTGCGGCTGCCAGACTGGGACACATCGAGTCGTTTCGCTTCTAGGTTACATCGAGACTCGCATTCATACAAATTGAGACATCGATTACGAAATATTCGATCTCGGAATTTTTTTATACAAAGGTCAGTAGAACAAAAATCGTATCTAATATTTTTGAAGTACGCATTTTTAGAATGAAATGGAGCAATTTTTTTTCATGCGAAATGTACATTTTTGTCTAATAGCAATTTGAGGTGTTCACATTATTTTTATTTATTTAAAAAAATACTTTGAAAATCAATTCATTAGAAAAATCGTTTTATTTCCTAAATATTTTTTGTTTAAGATAATTCTCTTTTTTTCATGATGTTTTATCAAGTCTGAGTTAATTTTTTTTAATTTGAAAAATTCTAATATGAATATTATTTGAATAACCTGTTACTTAGAAAAAAATATCTTGACTATTTCTCGATGGTAAAATCAGTAGTGTTATACAATAAACTCTCCTCCAACTCAACATTTTTATTCCAAATACTTTTATTCCCAATGTTTTTAAAGTGACAAGCGATCAATAAAACTTTATAACGAATAAATTTGAATGAATAAACAAAATCTCAAGTTTCCTACATTTTCATTTCTCATATCCCCAAAAATAAAGCGATCAAAGAAATTCTGCGACGATAAATTTAAATTTTGTAATAAAAAATGTATGTAAAGATTGTAAGATAGCCTCTCATCGTATTTTGGAGAGGAAAATAGAGAAAGAAAAAATCAAGAGAGTGAAGATGGTCTAAAGAGAGTTAAAAGGTCTCGCGAAATGGTGGTCGTTTATTCGTAAGAGAGGCAGCGAGGTCCAGAAGTCGTCTCTGTCTCTCTCTCTCTCTTTCTCTCTTCCTCCTCACAGTTCTCCGTTCAGTGTGGACGGTATTATTATTACAAAGAGGAGTCCATGGCATAAATAAATCGTAAATCACGTCGCGTCATAAATGTCAAAAGTGCAGCGAGACAGTTTGAAACGTGAGCGCGAAGAAGTCTCGCAGAGTTTTGACGAGAGAGAGAGAGACGGAGAGAGAGAGAACTTCCTTAGGGATGGGATTTTGTTTCTCATACCGCGCTCTTTCTCCCGTCGTCGAGCTTACACCGCACAATGGGCCCTCGTGGTGATAGTAAGCGTTCCTGGTGCCCCCTCGAGTTTTGCAATTCGCAGCGAAAGAGAGAGAAAACGCGAGAGAGCGAGAGAGAGAGAGAGAGAGAAAACGATTCGTCCGACGAGGCAGACGGGGTAGTGCCCTTTTTGCTCGCGTGTGTGCTTTGCTCAGGATTCCCCGAGGGAGAATTTTGTATAAATAAGTTTCACGTTCATCCACACGGATACGAGTCCGCATACAGGAGAGAGACTACGATGGCATAAATGTACCATTTACGCGAGGCGGATTGTTCCGTCGAGTTGACAAAGTAATTGCGCGATTGTCCACACGGCGCTCATATCCTCCCCGGTATAATGGCTACTTTAACCATGAACGTTTTTATTCCCCCGGCGCGATGGTTTTTATACACGGAGAAAAATAAATTGTAAAGGATGATGTTCGCTATGTACAAAGTGCATTTTCACATTGTATGTATACTTCAGTCGTATTACTAGAATATTCTAAAAAGTAATGGTTAGATTGTGTATTTAACGATTTTGACAGAGAACAGTGTCAGAATGCAAGAAATACAAGATTCAGTGCGAAAAAGGCAGCATATCAGAAATTATACAAAACGAAACCAGCAAGCGCCATTGATCAGGAAAATTGTAAAAAGTGATGAAAATCTCAGTAAACTTTACAATTTATTTATCTCCGTGTATAATAACGAGAGAAAATAAGTCCTAGGACATCCATCAAATTCTCGTTCTTTTTGCATTTTCGCACTTGTCATTTTAATCCTTAAATTCGTGACATCGAAAGTGCGGAAAATTACAAAATTTGCTTTTCAAGGGAAAGCATGAACAAAAGACTGGTAGAAGGGATAGACAAATGGAGAGGAGGGAGAACTGGGACTGAACTGAAGAACTGGCTAATCAATTTGCTTAAAGGAAAGCTATTCAAAGAAATAGTAGAATACACGCGCGAGCCTTCAGGCAACTGGGACTCGAGAAAAATCAAAATCCGCTTGAACTGAGCGATGTTGATGAATAAGGTATAAGAGAGCTATTTTTGGATACTTTAAAACATAGATTATTGTCAGGGTAAGAAAACCAAGGCACGACTCGAATTAGAAGTAGTAGCCCCGGAATGTACAAACGAACATGTGGAATAATGTACTGTTAATAATTAATAATAATGTAATAATGTTAATAATTATTATAATAGGTATGGACTGATTATGTATAAAGCAATAGCTGTACATTGAGGAATAAACTATCTACATAATTTGCTTTTAAAAAGATATGAAGAGCATGCTTACTGCTCAATAATCAATTAAAAATTTTATTCGATTGAAAACTCCGATTGATGTCAATAAAAAAATAAAAATAGAAGAAAAAATGTCCACATACAATCGTTATGACCATCGGGAACGAGAAAAATTAGCGAGCGTGAAAAGACGAAGCAAACGAGTGACGGACAGCCGTCGGACGCCGGGGTTGGTCCTTCGAATTAAGTTGCCGAAGAAAAGCATTAAAAAAGATACGAGACGGTATACCGGAGAGGAGAAGGTCAGGACGAAGAGGGAGAAGTGGAGCACGCCGATTAATCACGAGACGGAAGAGAGCGGGCCACCCTTCCGGCGCTTCGTTCCCGGGCCAATTACCAAGGAACGAGATTCGATGCTTCGAGCAAACACACTGGAGCCCGAAACGAGAGCGCGCGATCAGGCCGAATTCGTTAGCTAATCTCTCCTCGCTCATTATATATTTTTCATCATTCCACTTTTATATTTTGCCATAAAAAACGTGGATATACAACCCTGGGA
Organism: Cremastinae sp. B BG-2022a; assembly: GCA_030522605.1. NCBI lineage: Eukaryota > Metazoa > Arthropoda > Insecta > Hymenoptera > Ichneumonidae > Cremastinae sp. B BG-2022a. The sequence continues at coordinate 12,139 of JAPYYX010001532.1, read as the reverse complement.
CGAAAATCATATTTTTTTCATTCATCAATTCCATTCTCTCTCTTTCCATTCTCATCTTTCCCTCTCTCCTATGGTCCATTATTTCCCATATAGCACGATCAATCAATTTTACCACGATTTTAATAGCAATTTCCGGATCAATTCACGTCTTTTTTCCTTTCCACGGCGCATAATGAAATAATGATTGATCGACGAGACGGAAAGGAGATGTACGCATTTATCCCGATAATATAATGAAACGAGGCTTAATTAATGGCAATTTTCATCGGACTAACGAATAATAAAACGGCCGTAAAGGAAAGAAGAGGACAGCGGAGGCCGAAAGGAAGGACCCCCGGGGTCTCGGCAGTCGCGTTTCACGCTGGAATCTCGAGAGATGAAGAAATTGGTCTACACGGAAAGGGCAGTTCTCAGGTGGATCGATCGCAAAATCATGGATCATCGCTCGCTTATTTATAGAGACGAAAAAAGATGACACTTGGGAAAAAATCTGAAAAACTTTCAGTAACCTGAAAACCTGAGATATTATTTGAAATCTTGTCTATAATATTCTAAGAAAATTACAGACGACACAAGAAAATATTTTTGAAAATATAAAAAATTTTTAAAAAGACTCAATTTAAAAATTTTACAAAATTTAAAAAACATTTTTAAATTAATGAAAAATCCACTGACAATTTACAGGTGCAAGAAATAAAGATACACAAAGAATAAGTTTGATTAGATCAGAATTAGGATCTCGCGATAATGTTGTCTCTGTTATTTTCGGACCTTTCGAATGTTGGCTCGCAACCCCTTGGCGCTCATCGCTCGCTTATTTAGAGACGAAAAAAGAAAAGACACTTGAGAAAAAATCTGAAAAACTCTCGATAATCTGAAAAACTGAGATATTATTTGAAATCTTGTCCATAATATTCTAAGAAAATTATAGACGACACAAGAAAATATTTTTGAAAATATAAAAAATTTTTAAGAAGACTCAAATTAAAAATTTTACAAAATTTAAAGAACATTTTAAAATTAATGAAAAATCAACTAACAATTTACAGGTGCAAGGAATAAAGATACACGAAGAATAAGTTTGATTAGATCAGAATTAGGATCTCGCGATAATGTTGTCTCTGTTATGTTCGGACCTTTTTCGAATGTTGGCTCGCAACCCCTTGGCGCGAAAAGGGCCACCGAGCGAGTCGCGGGAATCTTGGCGCACACAATATCGCGGGCACACAGACGCTCGGCGTGTACATCCCGTCGCGCAACAACCCCGCGGAGTCCTTAATAATTGTAATTGGACACGGCTCGGCAGCGCTTCACCTACCTCTCGCGCGCTGCCCACTTTACAATACACTTTGTCCATCTGCCTTTTAAGGAGTGAAAAAATGAAAAAAGGGGGCGTGGCCAGGTGGAGATCAAAGAAGGCCGCCCGGCGAGGGCCCTCGGACAGCGCGGAGGAACGCGCGCGCGAGCCTCAATGACGAAGGGAGAAGGAGCCAGCGTCGGACCCGAGGATACGAGAGAGAAGGGAAGAAAAAGGAGAGAGACGAGAGCGTTCCCGAACGGCACGAAGATATGTAAGCCGAACGAGTTATACGGATACTCTCTTCTCACCAGAAGCAAAAGGCGCAAGATCTATCCTCTCTCTCTCTCTCTCTCTCTCTCTCTCTCTCTCTCTCTCTCTCTCTCTCTCTCTCTCTCTCTCTCTCTCTCTCTCTCTCTCTCTCTCTCTCTCCCTATCTCTCTGTGGACTTCTTTACACAATCCGAAATCAGGAGAATCGTGAGATAAGAGAGATCTCGGTGTTACCGACGAGCGTGAGCTTTGGCTGGGAGTTCTCTCTCTCTCTTTCGTTCTTATGTATTTTTCGTTTCTCTCCTTCTTCATCCTCAGCTCCGCTCGCAATCTTCTGAATTGGACATCTCCCCGACTGTTCCCCTGACACGCCAGCAAGTAGCGAGGAATCCTCCTTAATGACGAGACGGGGAAAGAGAGAAACGGAATATCTCGTGCATGAGTACGTCTCGGCTGCTGGTGCTGCTGGGAGAAGGGAGATCGATGGCTTCGTGTGCAACACTCTCGGGATATGTCGATCCCTAATAAGACGTTTCGTGATTGACACCGTTGAATATGCAATGTTTTCCACTTAGACTGGTTACTCGAGTTGTTAGGCCTCGGTATGACATAATTAGCGATACCTTCGACGCATTACCCACGAGACTCGCTCATCCAATTTTTTGCACGACACACACGCTATGCGCGCGAAATTATTACGCGAGTCTCGGAGGGAAAACGATTTTAGAACCACGTCTGATGAGCTTTTTTTTCTTTGGAAGCTTACCGGATTTATTTCCGAGCTTGGACGCAAAAATTGCGATAAAAACGTGACGAGAATTTCGGTTTGAGGTTTCTCGAATTTAAATTGAGTTTGTGGAAGAAAACGCGAGTTGCGACCAAATTCTGAAGCTTAAGAGTAATTACCCTTAAGAGCTTTTTCGGATAGGTTGTAAAGATTAGAGGTAGAAAAAATGAATCATGAAATCATTTTAGATTCCACCAAGTAAAAGTCACTAAAAACGCAACTTATATCTCGTTAATTTGATTCTGATAAAATCATTTTGATGAAGATAAATTTTTGCTTGAAGTTATTCTAATTGATTTGGTATTAAATTAAATATAGAAGGGGGCAAATGCAGCCCTTAGAAATAAAATGGAGTCCAAGTGTTTAAATGAGCTGAATCTGTTGTTTTTTAATCACAACTTAAAAAAAGAAATAAAACTTTGGGCTAATGCTATGAGAGAAAAAAATTTTTTTGGTTGACAAAATGTGGTACCCCGCCGAAAAGTAAGAATTTTTTTTTTTTTCAATATAGGTATTAACTTATTGTTTCTTTGACGTTTTATTTCAAGTAATCAAGTAATTAACTGATGTTCTCAAATCACCAAATAAGATGTTCTTAGCAAAGGAAAATTATTTGATATTCAATTTTATCAAATTTAGAAATATTGAAAATTTTTACCAAATTTTTGGGGTACCCCATTTTGCCCACATACCCTATTTTTATTTTTAGACAGCGCAGAATATAGCAGCAATATTGCTAGAATCTTTAAACGTCGCATATGCTACCATGCAATATTAATATGTACTATATTGATTGAATCTTTATTCAGAAAATAAACTAGACGACATCGTCACAACATTCTATGACGAGAAACTTAAAATATCTTACTAAAAAATATATATTAACCTACAACCATCACCAAAAATTGAAGGATTCATAATTGGACTAAAAAAGATTGAAATAATACTAAAAAAATGATTTAATTAAATTAAATTAAAAAAGAAGTTAAAAAACATGGAATATTTAAAAAAACGAGACCATGCATGGAAATTAATATTCCAAGTCCTTTCGAACAATTTTAAGTCTGTATAGGAACTTAGAAAGTTAAGTTTTCTTTCAACGTCTCTCGACGCACTTCAAACAATAAAAAAATGTAAATGGCCGCGTTACTCGTTATCGTAACTGTCGTGAAAAATTGAAGTGGGGACTCCGGAGTATCGAATGGTTAGTCTGTCGAAGTGACTCGGCGATGGCCGCTCCTGTTATTGTTGCACGATGCACGCCAGACCGTACCACGCATATCCGCCATTTTACGGAACAATTTACGTAGGATGTGGTTATTAAAATTGCAGGGCTCTCTTTATCGCGAATGAATAGGAGCTTCCTGAAAGAAGACTCTTTTCTTGGCTTCACGAGACTCGGGACATATTCTACCCTCTTTCTCTCCCCTCCTCCTCTCATTCTCCCCCTCTTGCTTTTTTGCTCGGTCTTGGTACAAAGTATCGTGAGAGTCACTCGAAGCCACAGGCTCCTGGCCTCTTCCTCTCCATTCATTGTGGTTCGGAAAAAAAACGTGAATTTGCATAATCCCAATTCCGCCGAATTTTCTCCGGCCACTTCGCAGCCCCCTCGCGAATTCGCGAATTAAGTCCGGTGGAAATACGCGCGTGAAAAATCTTAATTCGAGGTATCCCGATAGTGGTCGTTATCTCGTTACTTTCAATTACACTTTTTATATCTCAGTATCCGAAAAGATCGATATCTTGGTTTTTCATTTCATGGGTGTTTCATATATTATTTTTGTTGCATGTGAAAATTATAATGGTAAAGCCGATTTAATGATCACGTTGGCTTGGATAAGAAATGATTTAATAACTAAATTGTGACGGGAAATTCTGGGTACAGTGAAGTAGTGATTAAATTATATTAAAGCGAATATTTTATAAAAATTTAATTATTATATTATATAAATGTAATGTATATTTGTTACATGTAATATTGTCTACTTGTCTACATATGATATAAATATAATATAATATAATAATTTTTAAACTGCCAGAAAACTATTCTTTATTAATTTACGATGCTATTATAATAAAACTATATATATTTGTATGGTATTTGTGTTGTATTTTTTACTGCATTTTTTGTGATTCTTTTTTTCGGATATAAATATTCTATCTAATAAGAAACAGTGCAATGTTTCAAAATTAGCGACCATGTATATTCTCTTCGATTTACATCAGACGTCGTATGCGTCCGTAATACGAGAAATCGGACATGCGATAGCGTATACCGTTTTACAAAAGTAGTAATCAATAAAATAACGTTTTCTCGTTCAATTTCTCAATTCCCGGGAAAGGTCGAGACTCGGTGCCCGAGCATAACGTCAATTCCAACTTTTAAACTTTTGAACGGAATTTTTTTTCTTTCCGTCGATAGGATGAGTTTTAAGGGCGGAATAGAGATTGGATCGTAGTGTGAAACTTTATTACAGGAAATGATTAGTGGAATATCGATATTCGACTGAAATTTTAGAACTCATTTTTGAACTCTTTTTTTTCTTTTTCCGTTCAAATTATTATCTCGAATTCACGTTCGATTTCCGGTTCGAAAAAAGATGTTTCGAGTATCGGTAGTACGTCCTAATTTCGATTCCATCACAGAAGTAAAATATATGGTCGATTCAAAAGCAGAGAAGGAAAAGTAATAAGAAAAATAAAACCCGCCCACGATCGACGCAGCAGGTCACCGTTTTCCACCGGAACTCCAAGGGCGTCGCTCTTCCAAAAGACCTTCATCAAAAAGTCAAAAAGAGTGGCAATAAGAATTGATACATACAACGAAACTAGAATAAAAAAGTGACAATGAGAATTAAAAAAAAAGAATTTATAAGTCGAGAATGATCTCTGAAAAATACGATTCAAATAGTCGATGATGAAGATCATTCGTATCAGGGGTTGAAGACTATCAACATATTGTGATGAACTTTTTCAAAAAAAACTGACAACAATGCATATGGAAAAAAATCCATAAAAAATTTATAGATCAAATGATCTACCCAGCATTACACGATTCAAATATACGAAGATTGAGCGTCGATTTGCAGGGGGTTGAAAGTTTTCCACGATGTTTCCCCAGCACGTCGATGCGTCGACGATCATCGGACTTCTGCCATTTTTCTCGGTCTATAATAGCGTCCGCGGGGGGTTAAAAAGAGCAAACTAGGAAAACACGAAGGAAAAAATAACGACGACGGAGAAGAAAAGGAAAAAACTGCAAATCCAAGTTTGTAGTTCTAACACACTTAAGTGTGTTATTTTCTTGCTATTTTCAGGTGATTTTTACACATTTCAACGTGCACAGTTTTTTAACGGATCTTACGTGTGTAATTATTCACACGTTATAAACGTATAATTTCTCAAGTTTTGGTAGGGATACGGCAGGCTGAAAATGAAAAAAAAAATTCCTGATTCGAATTTTTCCCGCAATTCTACAGATTCTCGTTCCACGACAGTATCAATGATTTGTTTCCTCCAATAAAAGCGTGCAAATTCTAAATTTTTTTTCCATGAACATTGTTTTTTATTTACTTAAAACACGCATTTACTTAAGCAGGATTTAAATTTTGAGATTACAAAATAATTATTGCCTAATAAGTATAAATAAGTATTACAAATAATAATCATCTGTAGGAAATTTAAGGATGTATTGGAGATAATTCGAAACAATTGTAAAAATCTGAAAATTTTATTATCAGTCTCACTGATACTATTAGAACTCTAATAATTCTGCGCAAATTTCAACATGACTCACTAAAAATCACTTAAAATTTATAATCAATTGAATACATTACACGTATTTTTTTGAGCCAAAATTCGTTAAAAACAAAAATACAGTAAAAGTTGTAAATATCGAAAAAATGGCAGAGCAGTTACTTCTAAATTTTTTCTCAAGATGTTTAAATATAAAAAAAGCCCTTTCTGCCAAATTTCATTAACTTGTATTAAACAATTTTCAAAAAATTATCCACTTGTGACAACAAAATGAATTTTCCTTCATAATAGTATACGTAAAAAATGATAAAAACGATGCAGTTTGGATGATCATTTTTTTTACTATCAGTACACATACAAAAGTGTTAAAAACCGAGTGCAAACAATTTTGTCTAAAATTTTCGTTTTTCAATTGCATAAACAATAAATAATATGAAAACTGTCGATGAAACATGAGAAACCTATTCGTATCATTCGAAATATCCTACTGAAAAATTTCACCTTTCTAACATAAAAACAAAGACTAAATTTTAACAATTCACTACGATCGAAAAGTCACACTTTTGTCAAGGATTGTACCTCCAGTCCATCCTTAAACGTTTCTTCCGTCAATCGTCCGCATTTTCCTCACTTAGTTGCACACGGGAATAAAAAATACCCACCGTGTGATTAAAATTAGACACAATATGTGAATGATTTTCAGAAAAATATACATTCCCGTGTTTTTTAATACGCCGTCAAAAATGTCCGCACTTAAACGCAGTAATAGTACACGTCTTACGTGTGTTCAAAAACAAACTTGGATTTGCAGCGAAGGGAGGAACTCTACAGCGCACCACTTGAAGTTGTTGAACGAGCATTGCTCGAGAGATTATTACGATTGTGGTACGAGTTTGGAGAGAACGTTGTATTCCCTTTTCCCGTATGAAGATACATGCACGAGCACATGTAATTCATCTGTTACAGACGCGTACAGGCGTATACACGGAGAGCGCGCTATATGAGCGCGCGTGAATATTTGATGGCTCTCGCCATCGGCGGCCATCTTGGCTGGCGTGCCGCGGAGCATTAAACAACTAGGGTTGTTAGCCTCTTTATCTATAGGCTATATATACGAGCGAGGCTTCTACAACCACCCGCGACAGCTAGAGCTGCATTATTTAAGATAAGAAACCTTAGCGCGTGCACACACACAGCGAAACACACATCACGGAGGATCGTGTCGCGAACCCGTTACGCGAGCTTTCTTTTCCACCCTGAAAAAGAAGAAAAAAAAAATTCATCGTTCGCGAATATCTCTACTGTGTGTGCCGCTTTTTTTCCACCCGAGCCTTTTCCACGCCGCGATGTCACGCGCCAAACGACGATCGAGCCGAGAAAACTCGCCGATATCGTCTCGGAACTTTCGCGCAATTTTGCTCTTTTCGCATCTAGGAATAGGTAACTATCGTAGATGTATACGGGTAATTATCTATAACTGTTTTTTCTCTCTATTTTTCTCCGGGACGAGCACCGGAATAAAAACTTAATTGTTCGGAGTTTCGCTTGGAGCTTCGGTGCGATAACTCGTTCTTTTTGATGCACGAACTTTCTGCTTTCTTCTTCTTCTGAATAGAAGTTTTTTGGTAGAGCATGTAGGAGTGTAGGTACGAGTTCGTGAATTGCCAGATGCATCAACGATTATACCCGAAAAAAATGTCCAGTTTGGCATAAGAATTCGGGAAGTTCTGTGGACGGGTTATAAATTTCACGTTAGCTGTCGGTTGTTAAGCTTGAAAAAAATGTCGAGGAGTTTAACAGAATTTGTGAAATTGCTTGGATCAATTCTCGACCCCGAATTTCACCGATGGTTGTTGAAGATCATGTTTAAAAAAAAATCAAACGTTAACATCAGAATTCGTAAAATTGCTTCGAGTAATTCGACCTCGAATTTCGTCGATATGGTTATCGAAGATTGTCCTTTGAAAAAAAAAATTCAGACGATTAACATCAGAATTCGCAAAATTGTTTCGAGTAATTGGACTCGTATGGCCATCAGCTGTCCAATTTTGTCTCCAAAAAAATTTGAGAAGTTTGTAGAGTTGACGAAATTGCCAATATTCCAGAATTTCGCAAAACGAATCGGAATTTCAACCCGATCTTCTTTTTCCTTTCGAAAGAACGAAGGAAATTTCTTCCACGTATATTTTATTCATCCGTCAAGTTCTCTATTTTCGAAATAAATACAAGAGGGGAATAGAATACGTTAATGAGATAATGGGATGACAAAGTTGTCGGTTCGTTATCGACGAACGACGCCCCCGCGTTTCGACACACACGTCGAAGACGCGAATATAATAAACCGGTAGTTGACAAACAACCGGCTACACGCACGAGACGAATAATTCAGATACCGCATATGCACGAACGTGTTTCGCGAAGAAAGCATTGATCCGACGAGGGAAAGTTTTGTCAAGACGTCTGCTGGCTATAACAGAGAGCCGAGAGCTCGTTTCTTTCGTGTCGTACGCGAAGAAAAAAAGAACAAACCGATATAAATAGCTCTCTGACAAAAATCATTGGCCTCGCGCTCACCCTCCCTCGCGAGAACAAATCCCAATAATTTACTCTCGATTCATAAAACCAGAATTTATTTTCAAGTTCCGTTTTGTCGCATTTTCTTTTTTTTCCATACTTTTTACGGAATCCAACCTCATTTTCTATTTATAATCTCGCGAATACGCTAAAAGTTGGAGAAAAGAAAGTATATCGATGAAAATTGCTCGGGCCGCGAACTTTCAATGGAGAGGAAGAAAAAAAAGAATGACGGCTCCGAGATTGCCATTCGTGTGTCATCCTGCAAAGTGCAGCGACGTTCTTCTATTTCGGGTAATTGTCATAGTTATTTTCATGATCGTGAATGTGTCATTTCACGTAGTTTCTCGCCGCGATTACATCGTCCCTCTCATTTTGTTCAATTCGTGTGTATATACACGGCAATCTCGAGCCCCGCATCCGAGAACTCATTTTCTCGCTCTTTGGTTTTCGCGCATTAAACCTTCATAGTATTCCGATGGCTGTTACAGTTTAGTGCAAATAGGAATTTCCATTTCTCGTATTGTCCGAGCACGTTTTTTTCAAACAAATATTTTTAACGACGCTGAGGAAAAATTGTTCAGCTTAAGTTGAAGATTTTAACGACTCGAAAAAGTTTACCTTGAAAGACGAAATAATTATGAATCAGAAAAAATTTTATTTCGCATTGTCGTCGAACCATCAATTATCTTTTATGCGCATAAATTATGAGAAATATGTTTTCTCGTCATCGGGACGATGCTAATTTCAATTTGACCCTTTTAAACTCCGTCTGAGTTACGTAAACGAAAATGACACCTTTTTCATCAGTTTTTCATTATATATTAAAATACTATTAGCATTGAACTTTATCGTAGTCTATATTAAAAAAAAATATTATTACTGTAGCGCATCGAGTTATACGTTGAAACAAATTCAGCAATAAACTGTTCTCGTCAGGGTTAATGGAAACTTGACGTCACAATTTTATCGCGCAGTAAAAAGGCAATGAAAACTCTTGTCTTTTTATTTCCTCCCGTCTGAAGAAGAAAAAAAACATATCCGCGCCTATTTTTCTCGATTTACCGCTCGATAATAATTAACATGAACCGTTATCACGACGAACCCGGAAGCGTTTGAAAAAAAATGCGCTCCCGCGTCTAGACGAATTGACGAAAAGTCGAAAGATCAATCTGCCTGATTATCACCTCGTATAAAATCCGACGGGATTGTTTTTTCGCCTGGCTGGGCGCGAGCGAGAGAGTCTCAGATTCGACGTCACTGAATTCTCTGGTCGTTACGCCCGAAACGATTTTCCTCGTCCGCGCGCTCACGGCTCCTCGCCCGGTCGACCGGGGCCAAAGTTCGCTCGCAAACGCTCTTCTCCCGAATCCACCGGTTAGTTTCGTGACGGGATACAATAAAATTTGAACTGCAAATAGAATCTCGAATGAGGTAGAAAGCAAATTGCCCCGGCTTGGTTTTTGCTAGCGAGGATGAAGATTGTCGAGTCTCGCTCTCTGCCATTGCGAGAAGAATCATTAGCGAGAATTCGAGTAAAATTCGAGACCGAGAGTTCTCTGTGTATTCACCCAAATTCCTTTTTCGCACGAACAACGGAAATTCGCGCACCTGATAAACGCGCGCGGGCCAGTAAAACTTTGTCTTATCCTCGATTCGATTTCGATTAAATTCTAGAACATTGTTCGCTATTCTGTGATAAAATTTGTTTACGATATGAATTATTTTTTAAAATGTTTGGAACTTTTGCTTTCTCAATCTACTTTTCGTTTTTAATTGATTTGTAATCATCAACTAAAATAAAAATTAGTAAAATAAAATTATAATTCAAAGTATCATTTTTTCATTATCTTTTTGATGTGCCCGATCATTTAAATTACCACAAAATTTTTCAAATTTTCATTGAATGTACATTAACAGATTATGTACATACAATTACTTTCTAATTTTATTTGTTGTTTTATTGCTTACAGTCGACTTGAAGCAAAATAATTTTTCTTGTTATTCGAATACAGATTTTTCAACATAAGAAAATATTTTTTATTAACGTAGCTAATTTTGTACACCATGCATGATTTCTTCTTTAGTTTCACTAAACAAAAAGTTTCATCAGCTCTGATTTCATTTCGGGCTCGTGTTAATCAAAGCGATGCACGAAAAGAAATTCCCGGAAATGAAAGGAACAGTAGACAGCTCCAGGTATTAATTAAAACCAGAAGATATTCTTATACACTTCCTTCATTCGAAATAGCTAAAAATCGAGAGCTACAGAAACGAAAAAAAAAAAAAAATAGCAAAAATAAAAGTTACCGAAACGAAATTCCTTGGATCCTGATTTTTCGTCACGACCAGCGCTTTTTCAAAGATGATAAATAGACCCGGGTAGAAATGATATTTCTAAGCAATTAGAATATTTCTAGGATGGAAGCGCGATGCTTCGGGTGTCCCGGAGGATTAATTTGACGCGGAGCGAGGCGGACATTGAAACCGCGGGCGAGAAAGTTAATCGTCGCGCGCGCGGTAAGAGAGCGACTCTCGAAGGATATAGAAAGAGCGCACGCGGTAGAGGCTACCGAACGAACGGTAAGTTTCACATACAATTAAAATGACTGAGAGGATGTTTGGGTGTCGAATGCCGAGTATAATCGCGGGATTGGCACGGAAATTTATAATCTCGCATTAGCCCAGGGGAATATTAGCGCTCGCGGGGATGATGTATATATACACGCGCGCGCGGGACACAAAACGCTCTCTCCGCGGAGCACTTGTAATATCGCATTCCATATAGTTGAGCCTATATATTCCTGAATGCGCGCGGCGTTGATGCGAATCCGAAGCAATCAACGAAATACCGTAACTCCGAGACGAACTTCTCCTCGGGAAAGAAAGAGAGACGGAAAGTCGAAAAAAAAAATAAAAAATAAAGAGACGAGCGAAATAAGAGATAGAGAGAAAACGTTGAAAATGTTCATAGTGCAGATGAATGCTTTAGCCACGTTATGTATAAGCTGGAGAGAGGAACAGAGTTGAGCGAGTGAGAGAAAGAGAGAGAGAGAGAGAGAGAGAAAGAAAAAGAGAGTCCTCCGTTCCAAGGAATCTTTGGATTGCCGACGGAAGGCTTTTGCCACCTGAGCCTTCCTATGCTATTATAGTCGCATCCCGCCTCCCCGCATGTAAATTGTCCGAGGTTTCCGCGCGCGAGTTCTCTCTCGGGCTATAATATCATTCTAATGACGAAAAAGCTTCTCGCACCTCCTGGTGTATACACCTCGGCTGTATTCCTCTCGTCGACGTTTACTGTTCGACGATCGGACGAAAGGGCTCGCAATTAATTCATCTCGAAAAAAGAACTGATAAGGTGGTTGATCAAGTATTCTCTAGTCAAATGAGAGTCCGCGTAAAAAATTTTTGAAAAAGTTACTTTTTTCTGTTTTGGATCACAGGAAAAATAAT
>JAPYYX010001531.1:0-24377 GCA_030522605.1 Cremastinae sp. B BG-2022a | reverse complement strand
GCGGTCACCCATCCAAGTATTGGCCGCGCCTAATGCAGCTTAACTTGTGGGACCGCCGAAACTCCACATCGACCACGGGCCTACGACTGTCGGTCCCTACAGCAATTTATCATTTTTACTGATTTTTTTCTCAAATTTTGCCACATGTCTATCTCTGACAGTCAAATTTCTTTGTAATTTTCAAAATAATCAAATACATTATCTAAACACCACGCCAACCCTCGTGCACAGTGTATCTCCGTACTATCCACAACAGGTATTAAAAAAAGGAAGGACATCAGTCGCATCAAAGAGCAGTCTCATATAGATCGCTTCTGAAGTGAAATGAATTGTTTATCTAAAATTCTTAATCTTACTAAATGTCGCATCGCTGAGTATATTGAAGAAAAGTCATTGATTCATAAAAAGGGGTCTTCCCGAAATTTCTTATTTCTTATTTCAAATCTTTCCGTACCATGCCATGAAAGGCTTAAAAATCAAAATTTTTCCGTACCCGGGACTTTTCAAGCAATTATTTTAATCCGAAACATTTGCCGTGCACATTTTTTAGTATACTTCAGGGGTTTTCAGAAAATGTGCGTTTTTCGAAATTATTACCAGGGTTACGCCTATTTCATGCCCGCAAGATTTGTCAACCAATCACCATGTACTTCATCCCTACCGTCAAGAAGTTATTGTTTGTAAACCCTTTATAAGACCGTACACGAAAAACTTATAAGATACTCTGTTAATACACTCCGTCAACTCATCTGCTAAAACACTTCTTAAATACAGTCCACTATTAGCAACAGAACTTCGTGAAATAATCTATCACCTTTATCATAGCATCATCTCAGAAATACAATCACCTAGTATTTCTCTAATTGGCAATATTGGGACAAAAAGCAGAATCACGCTCCATCGAACATACATGATTCTAAACACTAAACATGAATACACAAGGTTTCGCAATGCACACAAAATACACATGCACACTTATGGCAACGATCGATTTTTTTTCCTTAGCAGTAATACCGACTAGGAGCAAAGTCCTCTTGAACTTTATCAAATACGTCCTCTCGCATCCTTTTTTTTATCTATATAGAAAAAAGTCTTGGACGGATTCTTCAACTTTCGGAATTTTGGTCCAGTAACTTTCCTTCTCTCTCGTTCTCTCCCGTTTTTCTTCTCAACTCCTTGAATCAAGGTGCGTCTGAACTTTTTTCAGGACGAATCTTTCCATCCAGACTTTTTCCTCCTCCCACTTTGTATATACGTTCACTTCGCTTTTCATGAAATTTTTTAAACTTTTAGTTAAGGAAAAAATCCTCTCTTCCACAGCTAGCAATTAAAAATTTTAGATTCGATTAATATTTCGAATGAACATTAATTCAAATAACAATGAGCCACCAATACCTCAAACATTAATTCCCTTGAAATAATGAGAAAATAATACAACAGAAAAGCAATTGAAAAAAAGACGGAGAAAAAATGGATAACATGATAAGATAAAAAATGCGAGCGGGTGGAAGGGTCGAGAGAAGGGAAGAAGGGAAAAGTTAGAGCAGGAAAGGTGAGGGGAAACAAACTACCCGTGCATAAATGAGCATTCGAGCGCTCGTGCGAGCTCGACTATGACCTGATTTTATATATCAGCCCGGCGAACTCTCTTTTATCCACTACTGTTTTTTCCCACTTATACATATTTATGTATAAATACGTAGTGTGTATAAATATGAATTTTTTTGCGTACTTGGGTATATAGCGCGGTTAACAGATCGACCAGGACCTTCTGCTGAGGCATGAATCAACCGCACTGGATTCTTCTTTAATAATCCAATAAATCTCATCTTCTCGCGAGAATAGGATACAAATTTTGAATGAGACTCCAAAAAAGACGACGCAACCTATTATTTGAATTATTTAGCAGCTTGCAACTTCGATTTTCCCCCCTTTTTCTACTTCCTCCCTCATTTCTACCGCCCCTCTGGGTGACGTAAAATGAAAATTTGCATTTTTCACCATCTTTTTTTCATCCTTTGCGCGATAAGGTTTCGTCGACCGAGTTCTTCATTTTTTTGGTCACTTTGAATAGATTTTATCTATTTTTTATTCATTCTTTTTAATATTGATAGAGTTGTGGGAAGTAGCTTGAATCGCAAAAAATATGGGTTAGGACTTCATTGAGAATTTTTAAAAGCCCTCGGTATATACATCGTTATAAAATATTGTATTTCGCTTATTTGATGAAAATTTACATTCATCACCATTCTTTTTTCTATTCGCACGATAAGGTTTCGTCGACCGAGTTCTTCACTTTTTTAGTTCACTTTGCATAGATTTCATCGATATTTTATTCTTTCTGTTTAATATTAATGGAACTCTGTGGATGAAATCTCGAAATGCGAAAACATATATTGGATGAACGTCATTAAGGATTTTAAGGTTATTCGTTAACGTAAATTGCGTTTAGCTTTTTTGATGAAAATAAAAATTTGACCGTTTCATTACTTTTTTCTCTCGATAAAATACAGATGACTTGAGTTATTTATTTTAGTTTTTACTTGGAATTAAATTTTATTCAGCGTGTGTTAATCTCTTTCTTGTAATATTCAAATATTTCTCACCTAAAATTTATATATCAAATCGCGAAAACGGACGTAGAGCTTCAGTGGAGTTTTTTTTAAGACACTCGGTACATCATAATAAAATAGCATGTCGCTTATTTCCTACTCGCCGGATATCGAGTTTCACAGCCTAGAAAATTGAAGTTCGAATCGCGAAGCGAGAGAGGAAAAGAAAAAAGCTTTGAGGGTTATTTGCTGAAACAAAAAATGTTTATATTCAATATTCACAAAAATAAATCTGAAATCCAAAGCTAAATAATTAAACGACTTTTTTTCTCCTTGAGACTTTTTTCCGTATATACGTCTGTGCAAACATTTCTACACACTTTTTTTCTCTCTCGATCCCTCTCGAGAGGTCTCGTTCGAGAGCGTGGTCGCCCTTTCTCGAACGCGCTTCTATATCCACGTCAAATCGAATCCACCCCGTTTCATCAGGCTCAAGACTCTCAATCTCTTTTTTCTCCTTTCCTCTTGATATCATTAAAAAAATTTCACATCAAATACTTATATATCAATAAACTTGTACTTTTTTCAATTCTTTCGCTGCCGTGAGATTATAAGGGAGGAGAATTTTCCTGAACTGTTATTAAGAATGACCTTAATAATCATGAAAAATAATAGAGAGCGAATAACCGATCGAGGGTCACGATTGCGGAGATGAACGTTGGAAAAAAGCCACGAAAGGGACTGAAATCGGAAAAGATATGAAAATAAAATCTATATACCGATAGTCGGCAATGCAGAAATTTCGAAGCGAGCTCATGGCTTCAATCGCATCGGTAGTGAAACTATCGACTTTTATTTCCGGATCGTGAACGGGCCGAGAGACGATGAGTAGAAAAAGAGACGAAGCCGTGAGAAATCACGTTGAACGTTAACGATTATTGGATCTATTATTGGTCGACTCTTGCCTCTCTTTTCTTTCTCACTTTTTTCGGGCTTAATTTTTTTCTTTCCTCTTCTCTTTCGCCTTTTCTCGCTCTCTCCATCCTCGGAGAACAAAAAGCTTCTCTCCAGTGTTGAGAATGAAACGATTTGTTCGATCATTTCGTTACGGTTATCGTAACCGACTTTTCTTCAATCTCGTTCACCTCTTTTTCTCGTCTCACCTTTCGCTCTACGACCTCTCCTCCATCGTTATCGTTATGACAACGATACTATCGCTGAATTTTTTTTTCTTTACGATATACGATTTTCATTTTTTTTTATCTCGCGAACAAAAATTGCTTGCGAAAAAATATATCTCGCACTTTTCGTGCATTTTTCATCTCTTTTTTCCCCTTGGCCTTCGAAACGTGACTAATTAGCGCATTCGCAGATTGGATTACCTTCCGCTGACATTTACATCTAGAATGAGAGAAAAAACATTTTCCTTTTTTGAGAAATGCATAAAAATGTAATTCTGGAACACACTTGTATTTTGTTATTATTATTTGTGAAAGAAAAAATTATGAAAAATTCACATGTACCAGAGCATCGTTATTTTTCTCGACGTATTATTGTAAAAAATTCGTGAAAGATACATAAATAAAAAAAAATAGAATTTTTTGTACTACAAAATTTATTACGAAAAAACTGATAAGTTTTTGTCTGTGTCAAATATTGCTGGATTTTGCAAAACAATGCTCAAAACTTGGAGCGGACAAAGGGAGAGGCGAATTGTGATAAGAGACAGACGAGACTTCCTCGCTCTGTGTTCCTTTCTTTCCCTTTTTACTCATTTTTTCTCTCACCCCGACGTACTCTCGCCACTTCCTTATCATGTTGACTCACGTGAGAAATTCAATGCAATGCGAAAAAGATCAAAGACGAATGGAAGAAATCAAGAAATATGAGTTAAGAATGCGTGCATGGATCTGAATAAAAGTTGAAATAAATAAAAAATTCCACTGAACTTTTCAATAAAGTGTCAGCAATAAAAACATCCGATATTAAAATCTCCGTTTTTAATATAAATAATTTCAATCTATGTTGAAAAATATTGCACTGATAAGAAAATTCCTTGCTTGAAAAATTGTCGGACGAAATTGAGTTTAAAAAATAAATACACCTTTGAAGTGAATTCTAATGAGATTTCAGGTGACGAATTACGGGATAATTGAAAGCGATACGGTCAGAAAGAAAAAAGTTTCATCTTTGGAAAATGTTAAATCTTGTATGAAAACTGGAGGGTGGGTTAGAGGGAGACGAAGAAACGGAAAAGACAGAGAAAGAGAGTGTGATAGAGAGAAAGAACGAGCGTGGGTGAAAAGAGCGGAGACACTATTCAGGCTTCTGTGGCTCTCTCATCATCGGTTTTACCTGTGAAATCTCATTTTCCGACCTACTTCTCTCTCAGTTGAAAAAACGAGCGCGATAGCTCGAACGAGATGGAAGGAGCGAAGGGAGAACATTTTTCTTAGTACTTTATCAGACAAAAGTTTAAGATGCCGAAGGGTCAATATATTTAAATTTAAAAAAATATAAATCGATATTATAATCTTTAAAATTAGACTCATCCATATTTAAATTCTAATCTCTAACGTCAATCGTTTCGTGTGAACGTTTCATTAAATATTATTGCGAATTAATATAAATTACAGTAATTTTACACCAAAATTTTTATTTAGTGATAGATGTTAAAAAGTGATTGTTCAATCAATTCTGAAAGTAACTGTAGACATTTAATTACAATGCTTTGCAAATGCTGATTATTTGATTACACGCTTTTAGTCGGACAAATAATTACTGAACACGTTTTTATTTTATAAACTTATACTCTTGAAAATAAATTACAATAATTAAACAAGGTTAGTTATCAATTCATATGAACCGTCAGAACATAATAATTTGAAAATTACTCAAAATTTCGACGAATCAAAATGACGAAATTGCAGTTGAAACGTTTAATCGACTAGAGAGATAGTTTCAGCCGTAGCTGTACTCAAAAGCGTGTGAATAAAGGAATAAACGAGAAACGATTTTCGTGCTCGCGGGTTAGGCGCGCGGCGGGGTCGATGATCGGTTTCCGGCGCTTCAAACCCTTTCTACTGTCCTGTCCCCGCTCCACGAGATGTCTCCCACTCTCTGGGCATGCCACGACGCTCCCCACTCTGGGTACACCGCGATTCGCCCCACTCCTGATGCGTCCGCCGCGACAAAAGCGTCGCACTTCCGGTTATAGGCAGATCGTGGCCTGCAGCGTGCGCCACCGTTGCCATCCTCTCTCTCTTTCTCTTTTCTACTTTCCAGAGCACCTACGAGAAAGGGGAGCGGGATTGCGGAGGAATATCGACCGGCGCTCTGTCCTATCCGTCCGTTTTCAACCCCCGGCTTTTCCTCCCGATCCTCCATCACTCTGCGTCTTCTCTGCTGGAACCTCTATACGCCTCTCAATTCTCTTCTTCCTTTTCTCTGTATCTGTTTGTCTCTTGGGAATGATCTTTGCCAATTTCTTCCTCTCACTGATCTTTTTTTTATCGATGAGATTTATAATTCACGAAGATTCGCAAATCTTTATTTTGACTGATTTTTTTCCTATTTTACGGTATTAAAAGCGATGATGGTAATTTTGTTATAAATGCATATAAGAAATAATCGTGTTCGTTTTCAACTCCAGGCTTTCCGGCTGGGATATCTAACGCCTCTCAAGCTTCTCATTCCCTTCTAGCTTCTATATATATATGTCTCTTGGGAGTAATCTCCACCAATTTCTTCGTCTCGTTGATCCCTTATTTACCAAGACTCAATTCATTTAGGTTGGTTTCAAATCCTTGTTTCGACAGAATTGTTTGAAATTTCACACTTTCTCTGATAATAGCATGCTAGCATACATATAGCATCATATGCATAAAGATAAAATTGCAATTTTGTCTTCATGTATAAAATTTCGCTGTATACGTGAGGAATTTTTCTCCTCCTAAACGACCAGCCAATTTCGATGAAATTTTTTTGTGTTTTGTGGAGTCGCCTCGATCCTTAATATGTATAATTTGATCCGGTAGTTGGTACTATTGTCGAGATGAAAAAAAAAAGTATTTTCAGACGAATTATTTTTCAATTTT
The DNA here is from genome assembly GCA_030522605.1 of Cremastinae sp. B BG-2022a. Lineage (NCBI taxonomy): Eukaryota > Metazoa > Arthropoda > Insecta > Hymenoptera > Ichneumonidae > Cremastinae sp. B BG-2022a. Next base: position 17,728 of record JAPYYX010001531.1, on the reverse strand, counting down.
TTACATCCTAATATAAAAAGACATAATTCTAAATAATCATCATTTCTTTCGTATGAACAATACGTTCGTATATAATAAATAATCATGATTTTGAAGTTTATATATAATAATCATGCTAATGATGATATAACATGTGATATTTATGAATAAATTCATTTCAATATACTTTTTATTAGTATATAGATAACATTTTATGTAAATTTGTCTAAAATTTTGTTGTTTTCATATATTGCAACAAGTACCTCCTGTATAACATATGATGGAATATTTTTAGAACAAAATTTTATCTACTAGTCGCTTTACGCGCGATTATTACTTTATACTTAATTTAATTTGAACTAAACAATTTTTCGATGTTTTATGTAAACTTTTCTAAAATTTAATGTAGTTCGTATATTGCGACGGGCTGATCGGAAGTCGAATCCCTCGGAGATTGGAATCGTAAAGCGTGTATAGCCCTCGTAAAGTTTTCCTCATTTCATGGAAAGTAGGAAGAGCCAGACAGAATATAGTTCGCTTTATCACTTTATCCAAACAACGTTGAAATACATCCAATTGTCGAATGCACTTTAGAAACGTTGCGAAAATATTTTTATATCCGTAATGAGGAATCAAGCGGATAGAAAAATATATAGAAGTTTTTGTATTAACTTGCACAATGACATTCATGCGGGAATCCATTTGCGGTAACAATAACTAAATTTGCAAACGCTACTGTATTTGGGTCTTGGCAAAGTTTATAAACGAGAATTTATAAACAGTCGACGCCTCAGTGTACGTGAACCGAAAGAGTCTTTTGGTATGTGTGCGGATTTGGATATAGATTTTCTTGAATGTTGCTGTCCTGACGGAAAGTTTTAATTAAATTCTCACGGAATCGGATGCGATCGATCATCAACACCGTCCTACGAAACTCGACTTCCCCCCTCTCTGCTCTATCATATAATTTGTAGACGCGTCCTATATTTAGTAGAGTGACAACCAGAAGTTCAAAATCGTTTTTTTAACGATCGGTGTCCTCGATATTTTTGGGCTAGCGCTTCGAATTATATTTACAAATTCGATCGATTAACGAACAGCATGCATAAAAATTGTACTGAAAAGCGTGGATCGTTAATTTTCTTTTTTTCGATGACAATCGTCGTAATTTTTGTTGCGAGGAAGAGAAAGAGTGAGATTGAGCAAGGAAAAAGCACAGGGATAGAGTGAAATAAAAGAAAACCGAAGAGACTCGTTCGACCTGGCAAAAGAACGTTTTGTTCAACGAAATTTTTTTCTCATCCTTTCTCTTGCCTGTTTGCGAATCTCCCATTCCCCTTTCCCGTAGACAAAAACTACCCTCACATTCATCAGAGCTTTCATTTCGTTTCCTTTTTTTCCTTTTTTCTACGCCACACATCATCTCTCGCTCTCTCTGTCGCGCTAGCGCGACTGTTTACTTTTTTGTTATTATTTTCTTTTCGCTTTCACGTCTGATTCACTTGGCGTCCGCGTTACAAGCTTTTGTATACATTCGCGCCGGACAACCGGTAAACTGGCGTTTGCTCGCTTCCATTCCCTATTCGCTTCATCCCTTTTTTCTCCCTCTCTGTCGTTTTAATCGCCTTGGGTCCATACACTTTATTCGCGTAAAATGCTCTTGAAATTTTCGAAATCAAAAGCAGCTCTCGATCGTTTTTTATATATCTTATGAACAAAACATACAGATTTATAATTATTGTTGCAATACCTTCTGAGCTAACTAGAACAATTGATTCTTGTACGAAAAAATATAAATTTTTTGATTATTTTTATATAAAAATAATAATACTATAATAATAATAAAAATAATAATACCATAGCCCATAGCCATATTACCTTCAAATATTTGATTTTGTATACATTTTTCCATTTTTGAGAATTTTAAGAGTTTTCAAACGACAATCATACGACACCTAATTTGATTTTCATCACGAGCAACATACGGAATAACATCAGAAACATCGAGCTCATCCCTGACTTGGGCGCCGATCACCTCGCAATGATTATTTATCAGCATCGACACAGACGCTCCCACAATTAATAGCTCTCCTTCTTCGAAACCGAACTTTAACAAAGCAAACCTCGATGAAATAAACAGGAAAGTACTATAATACATAGATTCGAATCAAAATCGCCCTATTGATATAAATTTAATAGAAGAATTTAATAACATGGTAACAAAAACAATAGACAAAAATTGTCCAAAACAAAAAAGTTTTTATACCCACAAATCACCACCTTTTATTGTGAACCAAACACGAACAAAAAGATAATTATACAGGGAATATCTTCAAAACAACTGCAGGGATTTCAAAAGCAAACTAAATCAATTTAACAAAAATATTAAAAACATGATTTTATAGTACAGAACCTATCAATGGATGAGAGCATGCGATGAAATTAGAGCCTCAAAAGGAAGAAACTATTGGCAAATCATTAAAAAACTATCCAAATATAACCAAAACAGTAAAGTAGACTGAAGTTTATTAGTAAATGGAAATATAATTTCAAAAGAAACAGACAAAGCAGAAACATTTGCGGAACACTATAAAAAGATATATGACTTTCACACAGATGCAAATTATAATCAACGAAATCTAATTAAAGTGAAAAATAGGCTAGAAAACTTTATGAGAAATACAGTGAACTCTGCAGATGAAATTGAAGAAATTACCAGCAGTGAACTTAGCTGTATATTGAAAAAATGTAAAAATACTGCTCCCGGTAGCGACAACGTCCCCATGTCAATTCTCAAAGGGTTAAATCTTCAAATCATCTCTTTTATTAGGAATATTTTAAATTATTGCCTTATCCAAAAAGAGTTTCCTGCGATATGGAAGAAAGGCACTATTATCACGTTCGCTAAACGAAACTTAGATAATAAGCTAGTCAATAACTATCGTCCAATTACTGTCAATCGGATAATTTTATTACCGTCAATCGGAAAATTATACAAGAGAATATTAAAAAAGCAAATTGAAAAATCAATGGGCGAAAATGTGCCAAATTACCAATTCCGTTTTAAGAGCAACAAATCAACGTTACATCCACTAACTATTCTGAAGTCAAACATTGAATCCGCAAAACTGATGAAGAATAAGACTGTTTTTCTATTCCTTGACATCGCTAAAGCATTTGATAGCGTTTGGTATGAAGGACTTCTATATAAAATGATTACTCTCAACTGCCAACCATATCTTATACAAATAGTGGATAAATTTCTACTTAACCGTTCCCTTTCAGTAAAAATAAACAATGCTGCTTCGAGTCATTTCATACCTAAACAAGGCGTACCGCAAGGTTCCCCTTTTTCACCACTTCTTTATAACATTTACTGTTTTGATCTTTACAATCACGATAAACCCCATAAAAATGTTATGAACTTCAACAATTATATATTGCAATTCGCTGATACTGCGTTAATATGCCATCAAAAAAAACCTTAAAAAATCATACAAGAATTGCAAAACTCAGTCAACGGTACAGAGACATGGTTTAATAACTGGAGATTACAGCCGAATCCACTTGAATCGCAACTAGTTATTTTCAATCATAAAATTGCGCAAAATTCGCCAACAATTATACTACTAAACATAGAAATTAAGCCAAATTCAGTAGCAAAATACCTAAGTGTAATGATCGACCATAACTTTAATCTGAACAAACATCTACAAAATTGCAAAAATTGAAATTATTCAAAGAGCAGCACATTTTTGAAACCTATCATTTAAAAACGAAATCATAAAAATATACAAATCAACATGTCGCCCTATAATAGAATACGGCTTTCCAGTTAAATTGCAAAAAAGCCGCCCTAACGAAAATAAAAACAGCTGAAACGACGGCGCTAAGAAAAATAACAAAATTTCGCAATCCACATAACCCTATATTTAAAATAATCAACAATACATCATATGAAAAAACAAAAATCGCTCCAATAAGTGATAGATTACAAATTTGAAACAAAAGATTTGCGAAAAATCAATATACATTTACTACAGAACTTTACCTCAAAAAACGAGAAAATATTACACGCAGATATACACCCACGTAACACATTAAACGAAATTCTTAAAACACTTGAAAACGAATATGAACAAAACTAACATCAATAAAACCTTAAAAAATATACTACATATATACATAATTTGCGAAAATTTTAAAATAGTAAATTTAATATCAAATCTTGTCAAATAATAATAAATGTAACTTAATAGGTTGATATCGATAATCAAGAGCTGAAGGACTGCGGTCGATGGCTCTTTGCCAGATCATAAAAGGGTTAAAAATATAAATAATTTGTAATTTTTGTAAATAGGGATATATATGTATATATCAGTATGGTCTGTCAATAAAACGCAATATAATAAGACTTCTCACGGTTGTAATTCATCATAAATTTATGGATTTTTGTCTTTTCGAAAAACAGCAAGAACGTAGTAGGATTGTCCAAGTACAAAGTTCTGAAATTCCAGAAAGGATCTCATGATTAGTCGGAGAAAATTATAACTTCAAAAAGTACTGATTGTGAGCAATCAATAATGGCTGTAAATTTTCAACTTTTAGTACACGTCCTTTGCGAAGTTTTAAAAGAACTTTGCAAAGGACTGCTCGGGTTTTCGTCAGTCTGCTCGTCGACATTTGCAGAAACTATTTCGTTTCTTCGTACGTCTTGTAGATTCTCTGTACAGTCTAAAATTGTTAAAATCTTTGTGCAAAAAAAACATCATTTTCAAACTTTTACTCATCGCATAAAAATAACGTGGCGCGCGACACGGTGACCTTAAACCCTCACAATACGCGTACCTAGTTTTTGAGATATTTTGAGATGATTTTACACGTGATCATATGGCCTATCCACAGTGTACTTCACGAATATTGATGAAAAAATCAATATTCTAGGATACTTCAGAGTTTAAATTTATGTGCAACTATTAAAATAACTTTTAAGACCGACAGTCGTGGACCTGTGGTCGATGATGAGTTTCAGCGGACCCACAAGTTAAGCTGCCGTTGGGTGCGGCCAGTACTTGGATGGGTGACCGCTTAACTTTCTTCTATTGACGAGTCAACGGTGAGAGGGCGGTGGTTTTTTCTGAATTTTTCGAGATTTGATAACTTCGAAAAGTCCAGAAAAGACATCACCGAATGTATCGGTATGAGTTTTCTACAGTTTTCTCGTGTCCATGTGTAAACATGTGCGAATGCGATACAGGTTAGGGCGGAAGTCGGCTGCAGACGCAATGGGGGGAGGGAGGGAAAATAGAAATAAAAAGGGGAAACAATGTTGGAAAGAAGGAATAAAGGAATCAGGGATATGTAATAGCCCAGAACAGGCATGCAGCTGAAAACTGACAAAGACCTAAGACTTTAAAATAACTTTTAAGAAATGGATGTACGAAAAATCTACCACATTTACCACATATTTTCGGAAATGTTATAAGTTTTCAACAAGCGCACGATGTTATTTGCTAGAGTAAGAGACAGAGAGGTCAAACTAATTGAAAATTTTGAGATTGATGATGTGAATCAAATTGCGAACAAATGAACAATTCGATTGTAGGTGAAGAGTCAATTCGAGCTTTTCAAAAGTACAACAATAAAGAAAACACATTGCAATTCTATACGAACTTCCCAGAGAATTGTTCACATATCGGTGATAATTGAAAACTATATTTTTTAGATTTTTTAACTGACAAGACAAACTTTTATTAACGTTTTTTCCAATTTATTTGAATGTTTCATCTTATTCACGCGATCAATTAAGATGACACGTGATTGGTCAGAACTCACGCACGCTTGGATAAGGTTACATAAAACCTCGTGTTACAGGCTTGATATTTGATGACTTTAAAAATGTAGAGAAACGGAGATGTACGTATCTCAAGCCGCAAAGTCTGTCAGAATTCAGTAGAATGGAATATCTGAATTGGAAGGGCTGTCACGTCTATGAACTCGATAGCATTTATACACTTGGAAGAAGACATCTCTCTTTTTTATTCCTTTTTCTCGTCTTTGCGCTTCGTATTCGTGACATTGAATTTATGAACGACAGGATCGAGGTGGGCGTAGCGAAAGACCTGCCATTTTGACACAATTCTCGTTACAAATGCACATCGCCTATTTTCGTAAAGGTCGGGCGCGAAAAAAGGTCGGAGAGAAAAACTCCCTTGCGAGACACGACATCAATCTCTTCCCATTATTGCATTATCGCATATAGAGATCAATCAAAATCAATAAAAAATATTCTTCTAAAATTTTCTAATTTGAGTTCAAAATGTTGATAATGTAGAAAGAGATAAAAAACGTCGGAGAAAAACCAAATTTTGTAAACTAAAAAATGAAAATTTTTTGATTTTACCCTGAAATCGTATCGAAATCAATCAAAATCGAGAACATTTTACTTGAAATTTTATTTTACCTTGCCTTGATGAAAAAAAGTGAAAAAAAGGTTAAGAAAATATAGCAAAGCAATAAAAAAGTTGTTGACCTTGTGGCTCTTTTTTCTCTCCGATGATTCGAGGGCGACCTTTTTTCATGGTTGTAAGCAGAAGGGAAGAAGAGCTGGTAGGCCAGAAAATTAGGTCATCCTCGTATCTCCTCTCCATTTTTCTTCTCGAGTCGTTCAGTGTTCTCCAATAAGGACGCTCTCTCTCTCTCTCTGCCTCACTCTGACAAGCAGAAAGGTGCCACCAGCGGCCAGAAGAGCTTCCCACGAAGAGGCACGCCAAGAAACTCTCTTTGTGACTTCCTTTATCTCCGCTTTCGTGACCTCTCTTTTTTACGCTCTTTCTAGAATTATAATGTGAAATATGCTCGGAAAATCTTGCTACTTTTTTGCTTTCAAGTCCAGAATGATTTCGTATACTTTGATTCATTAATTTTTATTGCTTCAAGGATCCTGAGATTTTTGGGTTGAGTTTTCATTCAAAATTTTCATTTTAAAGTCAATGATGTATCCATTTCTTTACTTCTGACAATCCATCAAAAGATTGAGGTCTGTCTTCTTTTATTGACAATATAAGAGGAAATTCGTATACAAACCAAAATATACAAAAAAAAATTTAATGCGCATTAAATAAAATTTTTGAATTATTAAAGTAGGATTATTACAATAAAAAGTAAATTTCTTACAAGAATTTTGAACTCTTGAAGGCATGTATAGCTCGCACTTGGGGAATATTCAAGCTAGCAAATTAGTAAAACTCAATGGCATGCATAAGTGACAATGTAGTATATATGCGATACGCACGAGCACGAGTCTTCTGTTCGCACCAGCATAGTTAGATACGAGTTTACGTAAACTGTAGTAAAACGAGGAAAGCAACGCAACTTCTAAATTGACGATAACGACACTCTGACATCTTCAGGGTATCACTACAATATTCACACAGACCTAAAAATGCGAAATAAATCTCATTGTGAAGTCTAACTGAAGATTTTCTGAATTAGTAAAATCTTGTTAATATTCCAATAAAAATTACATTTTCTATAAAACTTTTGAGGATTCGGCATAACGTTATGTAGCTTTGGAGGGTTATTCAAGCTAGCAACAATGACGCTAGAGTCGTTAATATTAAATGGCAACTTTCACTTCGTATGTACGTGAATACTTACACAGATGACTTCTTTTTTTAGAAGATTGTAAATTGACAAGTAATGAGAATGTGTGCCACTTGTTTCTATTTAAATTAATACGAATTGTAAATAAGAGGTGGCTATAACTGTATGACGTTATTGTACGGTTACTTTGATTCATTTAACATTTGTTTTTGGGCGAATAACATTTGTTTTCAGTCATTTTACATATGGAGGGTGGTGTTCAGAGAATAAGAACCAAGATATGCTAAGTCATAGAGAATAAAAAAAAGATTCACAAAATTCATATTCCTATTCCAAAAATAAGGCAGTATCATAAACTTTTAATCGTTATCGTCAATTTACTGTTTAGTTTAACAAAAGTTTATTATATAAATACAATGTTTTGTAAAAATCCAAATTTATATTTTTTATATAATTGTGATGTGAATATGGGGGAAATAGGTGCTCAAATATTTCGTTTATTTCGGAATATTTAAAAATATGTATCTTATGTATAAGGTAAATAATAATGTATGATGAAATTTTTCGACGAGAGTACAAAAGGGGTAAAAAACGAGGTGGGATAGCCCAGAAGTAATCATTATGTTCATATAGCTTAGTCTATTATTCCACGAGATATTTATAGACAGGGCTGATCCAGTTCATGGGCTCAGGTATCTATATTTATGCGCGCGCGTATAGTCCTCTAAGGCTAACCGTAAGAACATCAGGAGATTGCCAGAGAGGGAGAGAAAGAGATGGAGATAGCTCGGGCAGGGGGAAAAGGAAATTTGACGTCAGTCGTTTCCAGGTAATTGGGCAAACAGCTGCACACAGGTGAAAGCAATTTTTCATTTTTTGCTCTTATAAGAACAGTTGAAAAAATCAAAACAGTTGACAATCAAAATGTCACTTACAAATCAATAAAGTACCTAAAAATAAATTTGAACCAGTAACAATTCTGGTATCAATCTTGTTAAAAACTTATAATATTTGTAGAAGTTTGCACAGTATGAAAAATTGAATAACTCCTGTGCGAATTTTTGGATTTGAAAAGTTAAAATATTTAAATAGAATTATGACGTCATTCGATTCCAACACAAAATGAAAGCAGGGGAAATCCAGCTGTTGGAATTTAAATTACGAACTTTGTCAGAAAAAAGAGAAAAAAAACCAGAGCCAAAGAGGGATTTTGAAAAAAAAATCCAGTACCAATTTCGGATTTGAAATTGCGAACCTTGTTGAATAAGTGGAATATTGACGTCACAACAATCCAGGTGATTGAGCACGTATAAAACGAAAGCAGGTGTTATCTAGCTTCAAATTTTGAGATGCAAATTACAAAATATTCCAGAAAAAAGGGAAAAAACCAAGTCCCTAGAGGGATTTTTTAAAAAAATTTCTACACCAATTTTGGATTCGAAATTGCGAAATTTGTCGAATAAGTGGACATTTGACGTCAAACGATTCCAGGTGATCGAGCATATAAAACGAAAACAGGTGAAATCTAGCTTCGACTGCTAGAGTGTCAATTACAAAATTTGCTAGAACAAATGAAAAAAAGGACCAAAGACGAATTTTTCAAAAACTTTCCAACACCAATTTTGGATTTCAAAATTACAAAATTTGTCGAATAAATGGAAAACGTATCGAATGATTTCAAGTGATCGAGAACCTAAGACGAAAACAGGTGAAATCTAGCTTCGACTGTTAGAATGTGAATTATAAAATTTGCCAGAATAAAAAGAAGAAAAAGGAGAGTTGAAGAGTGAATGGAGTTTGGAGTGTAGGCCAGGTTTTCTCGGCTCTCTGGCCTCTTTTACACTCGACTACGCGTTCAGCAAAGCCGGAAGGACGTTAGTATCGATTCGCAGGAACTGCCAGCCCCCTGACTCCCTCTCGACCCATGTGAACACTCGTAATGTGTGCGAACGTATATACATGTCCGCACAAATACGTATTTAACGCATTGCAACACATAAAAGGGGCAGCGCAGCAGTCTCGTCCTACTGGACTACAAAACACCCCTCTTTTATACTTCTTCTCTTTCACCCTACTTTTTCCTCATCCTTTTGTCCCACATTCTCTTTGAAGCTCGATAATTAAAATTTCGATCATTCCGATATGATATAAAACTTTTTTACACGATTCCTTTTTTAATTCACAAACTTGCGTTATTTTTGTGAAAAAATATCCTTTTTTAATATTTTACTTCAAAGAGATCTTTGTGAGCTCTCGAAACATTTTGTTTAATGGGAAGGTTTTTTTTAACGCCGCTCGTTTTTTGGAAAATACGAGGATTCTTATTTCTTGGATCGAGTGTGTAAAAAAACAGGAAGGAAAATATATGGGAGAAGAAAAACAGAAAAAAGAAGGGCCGAGGGAACGGAAAGATAGTTGAGCGAAGGAAAAAGGAAGGGCGGAGGGTGCACGTTTATCGATCGCAAACACTGAAATATACGGGAGGGTGATACAGAAAAGGCTGAGATAAATTACGAGAGGAAGAACACAAAAGAGAGATGGTAACAAAAGAAAGCGCGAGGGAGATTAAAAATTTCCGAAACAATGGAGATTGTCGAAAAATCAAAAAATTTACTTTTCAATTTGAAAACGAAATTCATCTTAATTCATCAATCTTAACGACAGTGTATCTACAAAAGAATTAATACATCAGTTAATTATGCAGTGTTAACAAAAATAATAAGAAAAATGATCATAAATTACATAAGAAAAACACAAAATAATTAGTTACATAATGTTGATACAATGTCGAGATACAATGGTAACTAAATGTATATAAAGAGAAAATAATTTATAGAAAAAAGAGAGGAAGGATGAAGGAGAAGGAAACGATGGTCGAAAACGTACGTCTAACCAGTCGCATTCGGTTTATCGTTTTGGCCTGGATGCATTAAGTGCGCTTGATTTGCGCCCAGCCAGTGAATTTATGTGTCTACCGCGACTATTCCGTCTCTCCCATTTCCCCTCACGGCGCTGTCACCTCAACACACATACCCTATATTTCTGTACGACTTCGATTCCACACACGAGAGCATTTATTTCGTGTTTCCACGTTTCCGTGCAGAATGTACGCGTCCGTAAACGATATGCCGAGATGCGTGTCCCTGGCCCACGAACCTTTTCCACTTCGAGGACAGAAAACGTTAAACTTTATTGCTTCGACGAGAACTGACCGAGAATCCCGATAACCGGACCACCAACGGCTTTTCCTCTTTCTGTCTCTATTTTTTTTATTCACCCTTTTTTTCTTATTTTTCTGCTTCGTATGCTCTTGCTCTTTCCGTTTCCTTGTACGTTGAAATATTTTTCTGTGCTTATTTCTATTTATCTTGTATTTTAATTTAATTTTTCCAATGGACCTTCAGTTTTCATCAGTGTTACAAATTATCCTTATTTTGTACTCTCATTTATTTTCAGCATCTTTTTTCAACTATGATTATTGAATGTCTTTTTTTCGTTTTCGTATATTTTTTTATATAGATAAACTTGTAATTAGCAAAGAAATCTTTTTTTAATTTTGTCAAATTTAATGTAAAGGAAAAAGCAGATAGCAGATTAAGGGACGAAAGAATTATTTTCATAGGGGTGTATTTAATAAGGGTGCGAAGTATTTGGAAATGTTCGTTTGCTGAAGGGGATGATTTTTCTTGCTACAATTTTTCATTCGACAAGTCCATGAGTTTTATCGAAATAAAAATAAATATCATAAAAAAGTCAGATCTAACAAACGGCGCACCCTACCTAAAAACAATAAATAAAAGTCAGGCATCAAAAACCTTGTAAGTAAACAGTTTCAGAATTTTTAGTGCTCCAGGATTTTTACTTGACCGCAATACAACCCCACTGATCATCGCTCACATTTTTACGTTTTCCGTCGTACCTTCATGTACTTTATTCTTTGTCGATTTTTCCAAAAAGCAATTAGCTTTTTTCTCAACTGACCTTTCTAGAGCACAATCATTCATCTGTTCTTTTCTCTCTTCTGATGGCCCTACCAAAGCCGGCCGATTTCAGTTTTACATTCGTCCGGTGCGCCTCATTGTCAGTCCGTCAGTTACAATTACCAAGTTGATTCGGTAGGGTCCCAAACTGCCCTCTGGGTAGTTGCTACATTGGGAAGATGAACGCTGGGAAGTAAAAACTTCCTACTGTGGCAACTGCCTAGTATAGCAACTTCCCACCGTTCATCTTCCCAATGACCTCGGGGAAGTTGCTACACTGGGCACTTGCTACATTTGACAGATGAATACCGGGCACTTGCCACACTTTCCAGTTAAACGCTGGGCATTTGGCACACTGGGAAGTTTTTCAATGAAGTTGGGCAGTTGCATTTTGGGAAGTTGAACACTGGGAAGTTTGGGACCCTGCCACGTCCTGATGTTCAATTTCCCAGCGTGTCAAATGCCCAGCGTTTAACTGAAAAGTGTTGCAACTGTGTTCATCTGCCCAATGTAGTAACTTCCCAGCGTCCATCTCCCCCATGCTGCAACTACCCAGAGGGCAGTTAAGTTACAAACGTCCCACAAACTACCGTTGGGCGCGACCAGTACTTGGATGAGTGACCGCTTAACTCGCATCATCTGACGGGTCGACCCTAGAGGTGGTTTTTCCTGGGTTTTTTGAAGTTTCACAACTTCGAGACATAGAAAAGACCTCACCGAATGTATCGGCATGGGTTTTCTGCAGTTTTCCCGTATCCTTCTCAAACATGTGCGAATGCGACACAGGTTAGGTCGTAGGTCGGCTGCAGACGCAATGGGGTCAATTAAGGGAAAAAACAAAATGAGGCAATATGAAATCGGGATCTGACAGCTGGAAATGACTAACTATAGTATACCGTACAAAAATTCGTATCAGACTAAGATCATTGCCTATCCTACATACAAAATGTTATTGTTTTCCTATGCTAGTATGTAGTATTTGGATCTGACATATACGACGCCATGACATCTGGTGACAAAAAACGGCACTAGTTCAACCGTGCAGATTCAATAGAAAATTACAATTATTATAATTATTATTGCACTGTTGTCGTCGCCATTTTTACTTTAACTCCGCTCCCATGTCAAATGCCAATACGTGAAAATAACTACAATTGTTCTTAGGGAACATCTCATTTTTTACACAGCTTTCAATATGTTTTTATGGGTTTTACATAAAATATACTCATTTACATATGTATTTAAAGAAATGGACCGTGTGTGCTCATTTCAACTATACATTTTTTGACGGTGAACGAATGGGTTCGTGCTTATGAAGCATATAGTAAATTACTCTCGAAGGGGTGTGCACCGGAGCTACGACACTTCTTTCATATCAACTCATATTTACCCTCCATAGAAATATCAATGTATATACCATCGCGTACATTTATATACACAAATGCATGTGTATATGCGAACTGGTATAATTTCCAATTTCATTCTGTCTCGAGTGACTTTCTCCCTCTCTCGTCTCTCCAATTCTCCTCAATGTCGCTCACAACTTTTTTCCACCTTTTTCCGCTTCAATGTTAATTAAACATTTTTTAAATTTACTTTTATCTCTCATTATTTATCTCTATTCATTTTTTCGGTACATTTCCGTGATTAATATTATTAAAATTTATTTGTTTATCCATATTTACAAATATTTCTTTTATATTTCCATCGTTGCAAAGTTGTTTTCAGTTTACATTGCATTGAAGAATTTTAGACACCTGTTTCGTGACAGGTTCGATTTGTGCACGAGCGTAAAAGAGTATAGACCGTGAAAAATAGAAAAGCGGAGAGGAAAAAAGTTTGAATAAATCGTGAACTGCGGGAGGACACGGTTGCACGTCGAAAAGTCTCGTAGCTAAATTTCCCCGTAATAATATCCCGAGAAAGCCGAAGTGTAGATACCGCGATAGAGAGATAAGAAAGTGTGCCGCCACGCTCGAGAGTTTAGGAGAAAAATTTTCCCGATGTCTCTCACCCGTTTCCACGTACGCGTGTGTGCAAATTACGATCTAAGAAACAGAAGGGCGTATCGGTGGATGATTTCAAGTCGAATTTACGTCCTTACGAGCTCGATTTTTTTCGAAAGAATGCAAGCGAACTGAGAATCATAGAGGCGCGATCATATGTATAGCTCGCGTACAACAATATCACGAATACGTTCCTTTGTCGGTGAGCTTTTTCAAACTCTTTCCAGCTCTCGATGTGGAAAGTTTCGTCGCGTATTTCAGACGCGTTTCTCGTAATCCTCTCACGTTTTCTCTCACCCCCGCCCCACCCCCAACCTCCCAACCGTGCTCTTCCATTCTTCAGGCTTTTTCTATCTTTTTCCTTTATTTTTCTTTCCCTCTCTCTCTTTTACTCTTTCCACGCGAGCCTCCGGTCCAACTTTCAACCCTTCGACTACACAAACACGGGCTCTCTCATCCCATCACCGTTGTCGGGGAAAAATAGAAAGAGAGAAACGAATGGGGAAAAATGAAAAGGAAAAGAAAATTTGGCCCGTTGTCCCGGCAGAACGTAAATTTTCCAGAAACGTTTCTTGCCAGCTTGCTCACTCGTGAGACATTTCACCGAGACAAAAGAAAGACCGCACACGCTTCAATGATCTTTTTTTTTGTTTTTTGCATTTTTTTCCTCCCTTTCTTTCACTTTTCTTGGGTTTTTGTTTTCCTTCTTTCCGTTTGAAAGAACTTTTTTTCTACCTTTGTCTTACAGTGCTCGTTGGTTTTCTTTTTCCATCCCTTTTTTCGACTCCACGTTCTGTTTTTTTTTATTTTGTTTTAATTACAAAATTTATTTTTTCCCTCGTGTTTTAGTTGGAATTTTTTGCCCTTCTTCTATTGGCATTGTTCGTCCTTTCTTTTATTTTTCTTACTCTCTTATTTTTCATTTTCTCTCTATTTTCCTGGTTCATCTTTTTTTTACTCTATACAGTCTATACACGTTCCTTATTCTTGACTGTCCCCCTTTTACTTCCAACGGAAAGAAGAAGATTTAACCCGGTAATCGCTTTTCGTCCTTCATTCGCGAAGCTCTCGATCCTTCTCAACTTTCCAAAAGGACGATGCACACACAGGTATCCTTTGTGCATTAAAATTCTTACTCTCTTTTACTCTTCGCAAAGCCTTTTGAAGGATACACTTTTTCCTCGTTATTGGATGATGGAAACAGCGATGAGAATGAAATTTGTGAAATCTATGATGTACGTGAAAATGGAATTTAAAGAGCGAAGAAAGAGGAAAGATGGAGAACGAAATACGAGAAAGGAGAGCTTCGGAGGCTCAGGCTACAGAATTGCGTCAGATTGAGTCTCTGACGTCATACTGCACTGCTAAGGAATTATGAGAGGGATGTTTGCGTCGTTAGGAGAATTTTTTATTTTCTTCCTCCCTATATACTTTCGTCTATACTTGTTAGAGCTCCAAAGTCAGCAAGAGAGAGACGGCGAGAACTATGAAAAGTCTCGTTGAAAAGTCGAGGACTTTTTCTCAGCAATCTTAAACAGAGAGGGAGGAAACGCGGACAATCATTAAGAATTATATTTGAAACGAAGATACTTTTCTGAGTTATTAAAGAGAGCTCCAGATGGAGATCACAAATTTATTTACTAATTGATTTTTTCTTCATTTGATTCATGAACCAACAAAAATTTCAGAAATTCTATTTTATAATATCTATTGGTTAATTCTTTATTGACCCAATAAAAAAATTGCATCTACATGCAATTAATTGATTTTGAAATTTTCTCATTGTAACTAGAGAAATGCGTTTTTTTTCGTCCACGTGCCGCCGCTCGTCCCCTTGGAAAAAATGGTAATTAACGGATTAAACGGGAATAACGAGAATTGCAAAATAGTCTCCGCGGATTTATGGTTCATCGTCGCAGTATAATTTCCCATTCGCTTCGCCATTGTCGTGCGCGATGACAATTAATGGGAAACGATTTATAATTTATTATCGTCGTACGATCGTAAATTTATGGAAAAATGTCCGCGATAAAGTTTCATTGTTGTCGCTGTTGGTAACGACCTTGCTTTATTCGAGGGATGAGCCTTTTCTCTCACCCGTTACCACCCTTGTACTTTTTTAGATAACCGAGCTGCAATTTTTTTTTGTCTCCCTTCGATAATTTCCAGCCGAGGAGGCCATCGAAAGGATCTAATTATTAACGCTACATCCGAGGTCCACTATTTTTATCGTGCTCTCTCTGACGAGTGACACACTCGACTTGTCCTTCTCTCTGTTCTTTACTTTTTTTTCATCCACGTGCACAGGCAAAAAACTAACGATCTTGCTCGAGCAACTGCGGTTTCTTCATTCAAGGGCATACAATTATCATTATTATTGTTGAAATATTTTAATTATGTTAATGAATAAGGTTCTTGTCGTTCGTTCGTGATTTTGCAGTGTTTTGTTTACTCAATAAAAGTCTCCGTTATTTTTCAGGGGTGCCTTCT
Source organism: Cremastinae sp. B BG-2022a (assembly GCA_030522605.1). Classification (NCBI taxonomy): domain Eukaryota; kingdom Metazoa; phylum Arthropoda; class Insecta; order Hymenoptera; family Ichneumonidae; species Cremastinae sp. B BG-2022a. Next base: position 1,668 of record JAPYYX010001531.1, on the reverse strand, counting down.
CAGTTGTACGACGATGCGTCCAAAAGAGCACGGGACTCGAGTTCGCGGCGAAAGTCATCAATACGAAAAAGCTCACGCAGAGAGGTGAGTCGAGAATTTATACTTTTATAGTAATCGCTGGTTCACATGTACAGTAAAACCTTGATAAGTGGGATCTCAAGGGACCAAAATTTTTGTCCCACTTATAGAGGTGTCCCATTTACCGAGGTTCCCAGTTATCCAGGTTTCTCCAAGCGAATGTCTCATTCACAGCGGGTCCCATTAATAGAAGTGGAAACAAAACTTATCCCAGTTATAGAAGTGTCAATATCCGAAAAAATTATGATTATTTTTAAAAAATCAGTTTTAAAAAAAGTGTAAATTTTATTTTACGTATCTTTTATTTTGCTTACAATTTCTCCTCATTATCTCTGTACCACAAAGCAACAAATTATAAAAAGTGTAATAATTTTTGATCTCGTATATTAAAAAAACGAATAAATCACAATTCCAGTGACAATAAAATTTCTTTCGCAGGATGTTTTGTTTACTCTTGTTTACTGTAGCAATAATGAATTTTTCAAAAGCTGTTTCGAACTACATACTTAGATGCGATTGAAATATTTTTCTGTGGCCATCTTTCGCGACGAATGAGACTTTTTGTCATCGTACGAATTACATTCGAATCGTAAAAAAAAACATTTTTTCAAAGCTTAATGTCCTATTGCATATCGTTGAGAGCTCGTTTTGCGAGGATTACGAGCGAGGGACTTCACGAGTCTTCGCTTGTGCTTATAGTCTCTGTTGACTATTCGCATTTTGAAAAGTAGATGCCTCGTTTAACTTTTGGTTTCGTGACTCTCTCGAGCCCCGAGACTTTACGGTTCGTATCGAGATCGCATTTAACGCCGATTCGTTCTATTCGCGGTTTACCTGCTACCGTGAAATATAATTCGGAGCTTGCAGCATAACGAGAAATTATTCTGAAAATTTACGCGGAAGGAAATGTAATCCAGCTCACGAAACAAAGACTTTGTAAAAGCTTAAATAATAATTATAATAATCTTTTACGTATACTTTAATACTTATTTTATTTTTAATTTTAAAAAATTCGATTAAAGTTGGAAAATTCGAAAAAAATGAAGAATAAAATTGAGATAAAAAAAACAACCGGAGAAATTGGAAAAAAGAGAAAATAAAAGTACGGCGCCAGTGGAAACGTATATACGGATCGTGAAAACGTTTGTCGAGAGTGAAGCGCGCGTCTTGTGTCCCCATGCCCGGCCGCGAGGCGGGAGCTTCTAAAAACAACGAGGAGCAAGGCCCGAGCGGCTAGGTGTGATTGTCAAAATGCCAAAATTCCACCGTAACGATAAAACGCGACTGCGACGGAGACGAGAAACTCACGCGCCTGGTCCATCGTTTCTCTTCCCTTTCCTCAACGCCTTTTCTTTACACACTAACAACAAACTTGAAAAAACTTGACGTTTTCAAAATCGAATTACAATTCCGCGTCTTCATCGGGCAGGAAAAATTTATTTTTAATTTTATTGCGCATTAATTTAATTTTAGCTCATATAGGGGAGACCAGGGCAAGACGGCCCACCCGGGGCAAGACGGCCCACCTCAAAAATTGACCAAAAATTGACCAAAAATTTTTTTTTCTTGTTTTCTCTCAATTATCACAAA
>JAPYYX010001530.1:0-24388 GCA_030522605.1 Cremastinae sp. B BG-2022a | reverse complement strand
AAGTATTACGATGAATTTTCTACTACAGCTCGGAGTACAACTCCGTAAATGTACTTGCCTCCTTTTTTTACAGCATTTATGCTGTTTTTTGATAGATTCGTATCTTTCGCAAGTCATTGATGAATTTTCCAAAATGAAAAGTAACAACTTTGAGTGCAAATATTTTATATTATTTATATTTTGCTCTATTTTCAATTCAATTGTGAGTGTAACAGATAATTGCAAAAAAAAGTCATTTAAAAATTTTTAGTTACTTGTTCTTTGAGAAGCTCGCCAATGTGGCAGAAAATAAAAATGTTGAAACATAGCGATATAAGCAACATGACGTAAGTTACTATCGCGACTGTACTACTATTTTTCCATTCCTAAAAAAATGCACAGATAAAAAAATTAATTATTTTTTGCGAATATTTTGCAATAAATGATGATCGAATTATAAAGTGTAAATTCACCGTCATGCAGTAGTATTCAAGCAAACAAATGATAATCGTTGAAGCAACAACTTCGACAAGACACATTTCTCGCAGGATCTCGTCTACTTTTGACGTAAATCTGCAAGAGTGTAACAAAATTGAAGATTCAATTTTGGATATACGACAAACTATTTTAATATACTATCGTCAAACAAATTTATTAAATAAGCATAAAAAATAGATAAATCATTGATAAATCATACCCAAGTACTTTGACATGACTTTTAATAACAAAAGCCATTCGATTTTTGGCGTCTCGTCGTTTCTTCTCATCGTCATCGAAATCATTGAGCCCTTCGAGCCTCGAGACGATGATCTGAATCTGTCCGCAGGCGTGAGACACGAGGACGGCGGCGAGATTGCAAACCGCGGTGACAATCGTGTAGAGAAAAAACGCAGCGATGCAGTTGCAGAAAAAAATAATCTCGTAATTATAACCGGCTTGAGGATCAACAAAAAGATCAGCTCCGGGAAAAATTAGAGGCTTGACGGTCACGTTGAACTCGTTGATAGTTTTTCCTCTAATAAAAATTACACGTACAACATTTTTTTCCACAATAACAAACAATATTAAATTACCTCAAAAGTGGCATTATAGCTTGATAAAAAATCGCACTGCTGTACATCGAAGCCGCGCAAATGTAAGTCAGAAATTTTCCTATTCGCAAATTTTTTAACATAATTTCACGATCTTTCGTATTTTGTGAGTCGATACTGATCCAATCGTTTTTCATGTGCTCGATGCATAACTTTATATTCTTTCGGCGACAAACGAGAGCGAAATTTTTCAAAATGTTGGCCAGACGAAAACCGATCGGACCGAGAAGAACGATGAATTGCGGCCGAGGAACGTCTCTGACGATTAAATGCGTTATTATCGGTACGACGAGAATTATAATCACGATCGAGGGTATCGGTATCGCGAATTTGGTCAAGGATTGAATTTTTGATGGATTTGAAATAACGCATGGCCAGAGACCGAGAATTGTTAGGAAAAATTTTGTATGTTTCATCGCGTCGTTCATATCTTTTATTCGATCATTTGTCGTTTCTTCGAGATTTTCACGACTCATAGCGTAATTTTCGAAAATTACTGTCAAAAAAATTTTTTTATTTTATCTGCTGAGTTGAAAATTTTGTTGATCAGATGTTACGGGTCGAGCGATCGCCAACGACTGAGACCCTATTTTTTACCCTCTCTCTCGATTCTCCCCAATTCCTTTTTTCAAAGACGCAATCGATCTGTCATTTATTATGCACGAAGTTTTCAACATTTTATTTTACGTTTCCTATGAATTTTTCTCATTCTTTATTATTAATACCGCTTTAAATTTTTTTCTATCAGCCTACGACTCTTTGATGTCTTATTTTGTTACCTCTCTCGGTGTTCCTGTCAATACGGTTTTTTATAAAACTGATCGAGTATCTTATTAATATTGCACGAGCCTGCGAACATTTTACCTTTTACAATTTATTTATCCATTCTCTATTTGTATGCTTTACTTTTTTCATTATTCTTCAAAAGATCCTCGAATGGGTTTTCAGTAATGTTCAAAAATACAATGAATAAATGATTGTGGGTGGAGAGAGGAAAAACGAACGATTGTGAAAAAAAGTCACGAGCACGATAAAACAGATGGAAAATGAAAAATTGATGTTACTTGAGAAAGAGTTGCGCAGAAAATGTAGATTTTTTCTTATTTTTCCTTTCTTCTTCTTGCTTTAGAGTAAAAATGAAAAAAAACTTCATGGTGCGTTTTGTCTTGTGGTGATATATTTTCATTGATTCAGCTATTAGAAGCTTGCAAGTCTTGCAGTAACAAACTGTGAGAGAGATACAGCGTTTAGAAGCTTTCATTAGTATTTATTTTAAACTTAATTGAAAAAATTATAAAAATTAAAAATTCAATAACATAAATAATTTATCCATTACTAAGTAATGAGCAATACTTGATTTTTTTAACTACCATGTTGATTATTCGATTTGGAAAAAATTTTTCTCTACTGGTGAAATGGTGAGTGTGTTTTAAACTTATTGATTTTACATAGTAAGTGAATAAATTAAGCGTGAGTGAGATCAAAGTGCGATAAAGTTTATAATTTGCAACGATTAGAATTTTTCATAAAACTTTGACCATTTTTAAATTCAATTACGATTTTCCATGTGTACAAAAAGAATTGAATAAGAGATTTTTTGCTATAACAATAATTCTTTTTTATTTGTGATTATTTCAAGCGTCATAACAATTGCAATATTCATCCTATAGAATTTGAAGATAAAAATTTGTACATGTTTTCTATTATTATTATGCTATTCTATTACTCAGTCATAGTTCGAAGCATGTTCAGGTACCCAAACGAGGTTTTCATAATCTAGAAAAAATACCGTTCATTTACAATAATTTTTTATTATTTTGATTTTTTAACAAAAAGGAATTTAATTTTGAGATAATTTTTCTCCAAACAGTAAATTCATTAAAAATCATGAAATTCTGAATACAATACAAATAGCTCAAAGTTTGCACAATATTCTCGGATGAAAATACACTCACATTTCCAAAAGTTGATATAGAGAGTTCGATCATCCGTCCAGCGGTGAGTCTCCGTGGATAATTTGCGATTGCGATAAACATTACAAGCACGAGACCACTTTTACCCGGCAGCTTGTACCAATCTATCATATAAGCTGCTCGCCCAACAGCTTCGCACTGATATAATTCATTAAAAATTCGAAATAAAAATAATCGTTTGAAATCAGTGCCAAAAACATCAAAATCTTGATGTGTAAACACACGAATGACTATGAAAATATTTAATTTAATACATGACAAACGAACACCAATTTCAATTTTAATAGCTACGTGTTTTATTATTATGACTTGAATTCAATAAATATCAATTTATAAAATAATAAAGAAATCAATTAATATTGAAATTGGAATTCTTTTGACATTTGATGGAATCCTTCAATTTCAATATTAATTTTTTTCCATAAGAAATCAGAAATTTTATATCACTGGTACAAAAATCGTAAAAAAAAAGCGTAGTAAAAACATGATAAAAAAATTTCTCACTCTCATCGACATGTATGTGACCACAACCACGTACATTGCACTAGATATTTACACACCAAACAAATTTCTATTAAGTTTGATTTTTTTTAAATGTTACCTTTTCCTTCAAGAGCTCGCCGATTCGACAAAATATGAAAATATTGAAAGACAAAGAAATTAGCAAAGTCGTGTACGATATGCATGCCATCACACTCGTATTCTTTCGATCCTGCAAAAATGAAATTTCTCACGAAAAAATGAAACTTATGATTTTTGATGTCAAGTAATGATGCCATTTTTTACAAAATATCAAAAAATTATCTAATTTGTCCCGCTTGTTCAAGTTATTTTTTACCGTTATAAACATGTATGCAACTAAACATATTATAAGAGTCGCGGCGACTACTTCGATGAGACACAATTCGCGAAGAACTTCGTCAATCTTGGATGCAAATCTAGCAGAAATAAAAATTTGAAATCATAGAAAATTTAATGATAATCAGAATTGTGTATGCTACATTTTTTCATCATTTCATGATTTTTATGTTTTTAATTTTGTGTGACTTATTTACGTTGTGCATTAATTACATGCAATCGTCGAGAAATCTTACAAAATTAAAAAATGAAATTTCAAATTTAAAAAATTTTAAATTAAAAATAAAAAATTCCTTAAACGTTACCTCAAAACTCTGACGTGAGTACGAATGATGAAAGCGATTCCCTTCTCAAGAGCCATTTTGTCGACCGTCTCGTCTCTCTCGCCGACAAGATTCTCCAACCTGGACATAACAATTTGAATCTGTCCGCAGGCATGGCAAACGAGAACCGCAGCGAGATTGCAAATCGCGGAAATAATCGCCGAAACGTAAAAAATAGACACACAACTCGTAAAAGTGACAATCTCGTAATTGTGACCAGCTCGCAAATCGACCCAAATGTCGATGCCCGGAACGGTGACGGGTCTCATCGTTTCATTCTTTGCATTTAATTTTCTCGGAGAAACGAATGGCAAAATATTGTAGAAAATTGTTCCACAGTATAAACAAGTTACGCAAATTATTGTGAATTTTCGACCAACTTGCAAATTTTTCATCATCATTTTTCGGTCCTCGTCGCTGTCGATTCTTCGCCAGTCGGTCTCCATGTGCTCGATGCAAAATTTTATCGCCTTCCTTCGCGAGATGAGAATAAGATTTTTGAGAACGCTCGAAGCTCGAAAGCTCAACGGTGCAAGGAGAACGAAAAATTGCGTCGGGCTCAATTTTCGGACGAATGGAATTGATATCAGAGGCAAAACGAGCAAAGTGATCACCGTCGATGGAAAAGGCATCAAAATTCGAGAAAAAATTTTCTCGATTTTCGTCGAATCTGATACAACATCCGGCCAAATTCCAAGTAACGTTAAAAACCATTTCGTATAACGCATCGCAAATTTTATATCCTCGGTATAATTTTTGTTCAGGACTACGAAGGAACTTTCCGACGTTTTTCGAATTTCAAATTTTGTCGAGACAGAATTTTTGTTGGAAATTTTATCGCTCACCGCAAACATTTCGTTAAAAATTTTCGCGCGATGAAAATTTTCCAGTTTTTCCGACATGTCGGCTTCTGAGTCTCGTCACTGACTGACAATTCATCGACACGTTTTTTTTCTCTCTGTAAACGAATATTTATCACCCTTTCATTATTACTTCGCGAATTCTGCGCATGTCGTTTTCCGAGCTTTTTTTCTTCCCAGATCTAAGTCGAGGGCGTGTCTGTCCCTACTCCGAGAGATGCGAAACTCCGATGAAAATGAACAAAAAAGATAATCGACGATAAAATCCATTTGCGTTCCAGGTTTTAAACCTTTTAAACTTTTCAATTGTATTTTTCTCAGACACTGAAAAATAAAAAAATTAACTAATTCTCTCAACTCCTTTTTCATCGTTCCTTTTCACTTTTTTTGTCGTAACTAAAAAATAAAAAACAATTCTTTCTCCCCTTTTGCTACATTCGTTTCAATTTTTTTTTTGGTTTCGCTAAAAAATAAAAAGATATTCTCTCTAACCCTTTTCCCTCTTTTTTGTCACCAAAAAGTGAAAAACTCTTCTTTCGTACCTTTCAACCGTATTCTCCCTCCGATCGAACGTTTTTTAGTGTGTCTTTTTACACTTTTTATTTTAAAATGAAATCTTTCCTCTGTTATACGGCGCAGAGACCGTTTCATTGATTTCGCTCTAGACGTCTCGCAGGACTCGCCGGGACAGTATCGAACCGATTTCCGAATCGTTTTCCATTCTTGATAGAAGACGACATCGATCGGCTCTTGTGAACGATGAGTGCCATGGTTTTGTCGCGGGTATATGAGAATAATGATTTATTGTTTTTATTTTTTGTTGCGTTATTTTTCTTCGAGGGACGCAAAATTATATGGGAACAATTTTTTCGAAGCGGTAAGTCCAGTGAAATTTTTTATATTAACCATTTGAAAATGGTCTTGGAGGAAATTTTTTTTTAAGTTTGTTTTTTGTTTAAAATTGGGTGATTAAAAAATAAATAAATAATTGTTCGGAATATTTGAACAATAATATGCTGCATATATCATTTTATTTAGTCAACTATAAACTCTGAAACTTGAAAACACTACTAAACATTTCGATTCTCGATGCCAACAGCATAGGAGTTAAAATGAAAAAATTGTCTGAATCTGCAAATTACGACAGTGTCCGTAACATGTTCTGATAAATTATCGACGTTTTCATAATCTAAAAGGAAAAAAAAATCGATTGAATTATTTTTTTATTTTGACCTAAGAAATTTTCAATTATAGAAAAAATCAGTGAAAATTTTTTTTTTTCTTACGAGACCAAATGTACAAATTGAAAGCTCCATCATTCCTCCAGCTGTTATTTTGTGAGGATAATTCGACATTGCTATCATCATGACGATGCAAAGTCCTTTTCTCTTCGGTATTCTATACCACTCTACCATGTACGCAGCTTTTCCAACTTCTTCAAACTTAACATAAAATTTTATTCTTATAAACATTTGTTTAACGAATTAAAACAATGTTTTATTGTTTATCTCCACAAAGTTATCGTAGTTACCTGCTCCTTTAATAATTCTCCAATGTAACACAAAATATAAATGTTGTAAGTGTAGGAGACCAGTAACAAAAAATACGTGACAGTTTGTAATCTATCTGCGATTTGCCAATCCTAAAATTCATAAAAATAAAAATAGAAAACTCTTCAATGCGTGAATTTTTTAAGTAAATGTAATTTTTTCAATTTTCAAGATGTGCATTTTTTTATGCGACTTCAAATTTTTCCGAAAATCGGAAAACATCAACATAAAATATTCAAGTGTGATTCTTATTAGCATACCATGACGTAGTATTCGAGCAAGCACAATATCAGAGTCGCGGAAACAACTTCGACGAGACAAATCTCTTTGAGAGCGTCATCAATAATGGCTGAAAGTCTGTTGAAGAAAAATACAAAACTCACAATAATACTCGTACCAGACCCATTCGAGACGTATATCTGAGCAGTTTTTCATTGTTAAAATTTTATTTTTCAAAATTTTAACTAAATTTTATTTTCCAGTGCTTTAAAAATTAAATAATAAATATATTACCGTAAGCCTCTGACGTGACAGAGCAGTAAAAAAGAAATTCTCGATTCAATTTCTTCGATATTTTCTTTATTTTCCATCCCATCGAAAAGTCTTTCGAGCCTGGACATGACGATCTGGACCTGCCCACAGGCGTGAGTCACGAAAAGAGCCGCCAAATTGCAAGCCGTGATCGTAACTGTGAATCTGATGAAGGCGCAAAAACAGATCGTGCAAAAAATAATTTCGTACGTCGGCGTTTTTTGGGCATTGACGAAAAGATCGTAGCCGGGATAAACGAGCGGTCGAATAGTTTCGTTTCGAGCATTCACGCTTGATCCTTTGATCAGCGGAACAACGGCGTGCAGAAAGATTCCTCCGGTATATAAAAAAATACTCGAAATCATGGTTATCACGTGCTCGACGTTCACATTTTTAATCATTATTCCTCGATCGATTGCGCTCACGACGTTCATCCAATCGGTGTCTATGTGGTCCATGCACATTTTTATAGAATTCGAGTGATAAATTATGAAGAGATATTTGAGAATGCTCGCAAGACAGGGTGACATGAAACCGATGCTCACTCTTGCCGAAACTTTGTCACGAACGCGCAGCATTATGTGCAGGCTCGTCGGGACGAACAGAAATGCCATACTCAGAAGACTGACAATGGTACAAAAATGAAATATAATGTGACATTTTTTTATTCAAGTTTGTATTAAAATAAAAATTTATTGAAACTTTCATTAAAATTAGAAAAAAAATAGAAAAATGAAACCAAATTATGAATTCGATTTGATTTTATTAATGACTCTTGACTTGATTCCACGCCAAGTTTTAAAACTTGAAAACTTCGACAAAAACCATCAATTCCTCTTGGTACAATTTTTTTTTGTAAATCATCACCTGAATAAACTTTTGACTTGATACCACGCCACGTCTCAAAAATTGAAAACTTCGACAAAAACCAATTTCTTTTGGTACAATTTTTTTTTTTTATAAATCATCACCTGAGTAAAATCACAAATTTGGAAAAGTACCGCGCTGGTGTGGACACTCGTTTTGTGACCATGGACCAAATTCCAAGAATTTCCAAAAGTGGCTTCGTGTAACGAGCCATGTATTTCATGTCCGCTTCGTAAAACTCGTTCGGATATTTTTTTTCCTTTTTCTTTTCGATCCTGGGGCTTTCCTCTGACATTTTTTTACTTCGTTCTGTTATTGAACGCTCTTCTCTGGTAACTGATACCTCAGATTTTATGCGATATTTCCAGCTACTCTTTTTTATAAACTTTTATAATTTTTTTCTTTTTTTCAGTCTGTACTACTTTTTCTATTATTCTCTTCTCTTGTTTTTCCACAACGATTATTTGTTTTTAAATTCATGGGAAACCTGCGCATTGAAAATTTAAAATTCGCGCAAGCTCAAGTTTTTCTTCATTTTTTTCTAGAGTGCATTGTTTTTATGTTGTTCTTTTTTTACGTATCGTATACGATTATTATTTTAAAAATTAATAGAAAACTTGCGCAATGAAAATGTAGAATTCGCGCAAGCTCGCATCTGCTTTTCTGAGTTTTTCTTTTCTTTCCAATAATAATCAATGGACGATGGAGAAGGATTTCGCTCATTGAGTTTCGTGTTTGAAGCTCCTCCTATTTTACTTTCATGTGTACAATTATCTCGCCGTCCCGCAAAATTTTTTCCTCGCGAACGTTCTTCCCCCTCTGAACATGAAATTTGGAGTGGGGAAAACAATTCTTTCTACCGAGAAGCTTTAGACGTTACTCTGTATTTGATGCGACTAGATCTCTCTGTGGTACCCAAAATTTATTGAGCATCGGTAAATTCAAAAATAAAAAATTTTGAAAATTCTGAAAAAATTCAGAAATTTACAAAGATAATAGTTGAAACGTCAGATCAGAGCTCTCGCCCTGAAGATGCAGTCTGGAACGATTGCGAAACGTCGGCTAGAAACAGTCTTTGAACACGGCTCCAATTCGGAAGCCAATATTCTTGTCACTAATAGTTGAAACGTTTTATCAAATTTTTTGTTACATTTTTTACAAGTGTCGTTCCCGAATTCTCAGGTAAGCGAAATTTTTTTTGTGTGTGTTCTGAATGGTATTGTCGAGGAATTTTTAAATAGTTTATGTGCGAGCAAATCCACATATGACGAATATATGATCTGCATTTTTTTAGTAAGGCGTCAGTATTTTTTTAATATTCAAAATAAAAATTAAGGGATTATAATATATCGATGACATTTAATGTATCTTATTTTGAAAGTTTTTGTAAACTGCTGTTTTTGTGTTTTTATGTGTGAAGCTTTGAGTGTTTGATGCACATACGAAACACAGGTTATTTGAGATGAAAATCGTGCAAAAAAATATTGACGATAAAAAAAATTGGAAACATTCAAAAAATTATATTTATTAAACTTTTTATTACATTTAACAACAACAATGACTTGAATCGTCTTATGGGAGTTGACTTTATATTTCCTTAGCCTGAAACACTCCTCAACATGTTCAAATATACTAACGTAGTTCTCATTATCTGAAAAAATATTTTTCAATTTTGTAAATTGAAAAAAAAATATTTTAAGGATTTTATATCATGAAAATAGCAAGAAAGAAAAGAATTATTTTATAAATGTTGACAAAATGAAGTACTTGCATCTCCAAAACTGCAGACCGAGAGTTCCATCATTTTTCCAGCATTTAATTGAAGAGGATATTTTGACATTGCCATTATTAGAATAATTGCACGGGCATTTTTATCCGGTAATCTGTACCAGTCGATCATGTAAGCGACTTTTCCCACGTTATCAAACTGTCAAAAAATTTTTTTCTTTCATTTGGAACTTCAAACTTTAAAAAAACGAATTTACCTGAGCTTTGAGAAGCTCGCCAATGTAACAGAGCATAAAAATATTAAACACGTAAGATGTTAACAGAATGCAATACGTTATCATGGCCACAACGTCGGCATTGCTCCATTCCTGTCATTTAAAATTAAATACTGCGTTATGATTTTTTTTTCATTTAATTTTTTTCACAATAAAAATTGTTTCTCCACAAATCAATATCAAAAAGCACATAATTTAACAAATGCAACATATTTTTACCGTCATGCAATAATATTCGAGCAAACAAATGAGCATTGTAGACGCCAGCACTTCAATTAGAAATATTTCCTTCAAACCTTCATTTATTTTGGAGCAAAGCCTGAATAAATAATCAAAAAATCGTAATCACGAAATTATTCAATTTTTATCGTATTTTTAATGAATGATTTATAGGGTTTTTAAAATTTTTATGGTAGAAAACCCTTTACCGGAGTCCTCCAACGTGACACTGAACGACCATCGCGATATTTTTCTTAATTTTCTCGACGTCCTGCGTCTCGTCAATGTGATCTAGAATATTGTTCAGTCGCAATACGACGATGTCAATTTCGCCGCATACGTGACAAGCGAACGTTGAAGCCAGATTGCAAATTGTTATTGTGATAGTGTATCTGATAACGTGAACAATTTGAAAAAAAAAATTGTGGATTTCATTTAGATAATAGTGTAAATAGTTAATTCATTATATTTTTCACCTAAAGATGTTGCTTAAATTCTTCTTTCTTTTTTATTAAAAAATTCTTAATTAAATGTGTTTATTACTAAAATGTTAAAGTTATTTCATAATTTAACTTATTATTATTCTTTATTTGATATAAATTAAATAAACATCGATCTCACCTGACAAACCCTGAAACGCAAGTTAGACAGAAAATAATTTCATAGTTTGGACTGGCTTGAGAATCGACAAAAATGTCGTAACCCGTGTAAACAAGTGGCCGGATCGTTACATTGAACTGGTTGATTTTTGGACCTTTAAGAATCGGCATGACAGCGTGATAAAACATTCCTCCGGTGTAGAGGAAAGTGCTGCAAATTACGGTTATTCCTCGACCGACCGTCACGTTTTTTTTCATTATCGCCCGCTCTTTTTCCTCATGAACATTCCTCCAGTCTCTGCGCATTTTTTCAATGCACGTCCTTATCGTATCGGCGTGGAGCATCATTATCACATATTTTATCAAACTGACAGTCGTTGAGGTAATCGGTCCTATCAATATCATACGTTTTTTAGGATTCGTCTCGAAAAAAAGCATCTGCAAGCCTCCTGGCACTATCGTGAACGCGATCATGAATAAAATAATTGCAACTTTGAAGACAAAGATGAGACTTTTTACTCTCGAAATTACTTTATTCTGAGAGATTTTCAATTTGTTTGGACTTTCCGATAACAACGACCAAACACCAAGAAACGTCAAAAAATATCGCGTGTACTGAAAAGTCCTTTCGATATCTTTTTTGTAATTTTCATTAGCTGGTATCGCCAAATTGTTATTTTCAGTACGATTCATTGTTGAAAATTTTTATTAGATTAAAAAAACTAAATTATGAAAAAATTAAAATTGTCGCGACGCACTCCGTGGTCGAGTAATTTCTGATACTTATTTTGTCTCTCGAGACTCTTTCTAAAAAAAATCATTTCTCAAGTATTGATAGAAAAAGTGGAAGGGGGTATAATGAAAGGGACATTTTTTTATTGTTTTTTCATGTGGACATGCGCGTTGCGTTTTCGCAGATTTCCAATCGCTGAACTATTCTGCTAGAAATAAGTTTCCTTATTGAGTACGAATCCTCTATTTTTTCCTGCTCCTCCTCCTTTGCTTCTTTTCGATTGATTTAATCAGAGACCTGACGCTAGTCGAGTGCGTGCGCGTTCGCTGCTCTTTGTCAGTTATTCCTTACATTGTCATTTTTTCAACAAAATTTTTGATTTTTTAAAATTGATTTTAGTTTTTTGCAAATGTTTCGTGAAATTATGGATTCTCGAAGCATTTTTCTTAATTTCTGAGATGCCGGAAAACGTTTGGGAAATACGAATTAATTTGAAGAGTTGCTAATTCTTTTTTGAAGTGTAAGTGATTTTTGAACAATTTTTTGAACATCTTTTTTATTACTTATTGCATTTTTCTGTGAAAAATTCATGACAGAATGTTAATATTATATTGACGATAATGGCCTTTTAAAAATATAATAAGAATAAAATGAAATTCTAAAAAATGTTTTTGCTTTTTAATAAATTTGGGAAAATGTATTTTTGAGCTCTTATGAGCAAACGCTAAATTTACATTCTCATGCGAAAAATGAACAGTGGAAAATTATTTTCAATGAATCAACAACATTTTTGCTCCTTGACAAGTCATACGATACGCGGAAGTCATTGATGACGAGTAAGCAATCAAGGTTCAATATTTGCGCTCAGTTTGTTCATCAGACATTGTTCGTAAAACGTTTAGATACACCACCGAGGTTTTTAACACCTGAAAAGCAATTATGATTTTGTTTATTAGATTTTATCAGTGTAATTCTGGATGAAGTTGATTGTCCACGAGTGTTATATAGTACACGACATTGATGTATATTTTAAAATTAGTTAATTTTGTCACTAATTTTTGTTTGAATATTCAAGCACTTGAACTATTTCAGTTATTGAGTAAATTTTTTAAATCTAATCATTAATATTTTGTAGTCTGCAAGCAAAAAATTTCCAACTTTCTTCAGTTAAATTTCAACAATTACTTCTGATATAAAAATTGTATTATCTCATCATTATAGATTGTGAAGTTCAATAAATTTAAGAATAATTGTAAATTCAAAGCCTCACCATTCCGAAATTCGCTATCGAAATATCCATCATGTTGCCAGCTGTCAACTTTCGCGAACGATTTGCCATGGCCATTATCATGAGAAGATCTTCGCCAGTTTTTCCCGGTGAACGATACCAATCGGTCATATACGCGGCAATACCGATTTGAGTGCTCTATGTCATCAATTGAAAAATAATCAAAAATTTAATTTCAATTATATTTTTTAAAAATTTTACCTGCTCCTTGAGTGATTCGCCAATGTGGCAAAATATGAAAATGTTGAAAGACATTGATCCGATCAAAATTGAGTAAGTAACCAATCCCATTGTTTCGCTGTCGTTCCACGTCTAAAACGAGAATTGTCATAAATGAATCTAATTTGAAAATAATAAATCCATTCTTCAAATTTAATACAAATACTATTTTTGAAAAAAATTAAAAAAATTTCTCAATTAAAAATTTGCCAAGCTTCTAAATTGAATGGAAATTTTATTCTGCAAAAAACATAATAAAAGGAAATAATTAACAAAAAATATACCACCAAGCACCAGTATTCGAGAAAGCAGATATTGGCGGTCGACGCGATCATTTCGACGAGACAAATTCCACGAAGCGTTTTCTCAATCATCTCAGTAAATCTAAATATTATATTAAAAAAAGACTGCGGAAGCAATCAGAACGAAATCTTGTTCCTTCTTTTTCCCTCAAAAAAACTATTAAATCCTTTTTTACCCTCACCTGAGAACTCTGACGTGAGAATTGACGATGATGCTGATTCGACTCTGCAAAATATCCTCACTCTCATCTTCCCAGCAATCGAATAATTTTTCCAGTCTCAATATGATAATTTCCATCTGTCCGCAAGCGTGAGCGACGAAAATCGCTGCCAAATTGCACGTAGTCGACACAACGACGTACATAATGCACGAAGCTATCCAACTCGTGGCGAAAATAATTTCATAATTCGGTCTTTTTTGAGAATCGACCAGAAGATCGAATCCGATGTACGTTTGCGGTTTCATCGTTTCGTTCATCGCGTTCACCTGTCTTTCCCGAAAAAATGGTACGAACGTCGTGAACGAGATTCCACCAAAGTACATAAAAATTGTACAGATCAGAGTCAGCTCTCGTCCGAAATGAATATTTTTTTTCATGATGTTACGTTCATCTTCGTTGTCTACGGACATCCAGTCCATTTCTACGTGTTCTATGCATCGTTTCAGCATCTCTCGGGTAATTATTATCAATAAATATTTTAAGAGATTTGTCGAGGAGAAGGAAATCGGTCCAAGAAGGTTTATTCTCGTCAGAGTGTCCTTCTCCACAAAAATTATGTGCAGCGTGCAAGGAATCATTACGAATGCTATGAGACACGAACAGATCGTTATGATAACGAATGAACTATAAAATTCCCATTTTTTTGGATTTTTCTTCACCAATGGCCAAACGCCGAGAATTCCGAGAAACCATCGAGTGTATTGAAAAGTGTAAGCTACGTCGATTTCGTAATCTTTGTTCAGAAGTGCATTGTTCGGAGAGTCGCGTTCCAGTACTAAAGTCATGTTCGTACAGCCTGAGAGCTCGATTGCTACTGTGCTCGTGATTTCTGACTGAGGAAGAAAAAGCTATAAGTCTCACTCCCCCTATCCAAGCACGAGAAACCACCCATTTTGCGAATAAATTTTTTCACCCCCAGGTATCGTATATTTAAGACAAAACAAGTAATCTGAGTGTATGATCTTTGTGAAAGAAAAACTTAAAACATGGAGAGAATGAAAAATTATTTATTCAGGATTTTTGTAGAATATGTCGAAGAGTCAATTTTTATGTCAATTTTTGATATTCAATGTGCTGGGAGAAATTAAATGTTTGGATTTGTTAAGAAAGCGAGATCGCTGTGCCATATTTATTTGTAAGTGAGCTATCGTAAAAGAATTCGAAATTTTTGTATTTTTTACTTTTATGAAGAGTTTGAGTATTTTAAAATACATAAAACGATGTCAAAAATTTTTGAGTATTTTAAAATACATAAAAATTTTTGACATCGTTTTTCAATTTTCGACCTGATGAAATAATGAAAGCTACGGATCAATTGGAGGAAGAAAATTCGAAGAAGAAATTAAAAAACAAACAAAAGTAAAAGGATATTTTTTGCACATTTTTTATTGGAGTGGGGTGATTAAGTCTGCAATAATGTGCGTTGCGCAAGTTTTCCGATTGTTGCGATTTTATTACCCTGACAACGGCCATTCCATTCTGTGCTTTTCACATCGATTCCATTCAGTTATTGTTTCGTTAAGTATCAGGCGACATTGAGCGTTTTCTTTCGTTTATATTTTCTATAAATGAAATTATAAATTTAAAACCCAAAATTTGTGAAAAAATAAAGAAAAGAATGTGAAAAAAGTGCACGAGCTAGGCCCTTCCGAGACAGAATTAGAAAATTATATTGACATTTTCAAAGCTGCGTGAGTACTTACTATCTTGCTCCTAGAGAATCTCAATTATTTTTATCGTTTCGTTCGTTTTTTTTAAATTTGAGATTGTGAAATTCTAAAAAATTAAAAAATAACAAATTTTTTGGATAAATTTCATATTTATTTATTGCTCATCTTATTTTGTGCTTCCACGGTGAAAAGACCAACTATAAATACTATTCGCCCTTAAAATTAAAAAAGAACAAATTGTGGAAGTCATCTTCGATTGAATTATTTTTCTCTGATTCTGTCAATCAGCCATCGTTCGGAGCATATTAAGATAAACGACAGTTGTCTTTATTATCTGTAGAAATTATTCTGTTTTTATACATCATACATTTCTTTCATTCTGTAATTGTGAATATTTAGTTAAAAAAAAATCATTTCTTACCGATCCGAAACTCAAGATGGACAATTCTATCATTCGACCGGCTGTCAATTGCCGTGGACGATTTGCCATTGCTATTATCATTATAAGAACGAGTCCAGTTTTTCCAGGCAATTTGTACCAATCTATCATGTATGCAGCTTTCCCGATTTGACAGCACTTTATCATTGTTACGTAATTTTTTCAACATTTTTTTTATTATTTTATACAATCTTATCATATTGTGTATAATTTTATTACTTCTTTTTACATAAAAAACAATTGCTTTGTTTCTTGATTTGGTAGAACAATATTTTTATAAAACTTAACACAACATTAAATACACGAACAGTGAATATTTATTATAAACACGTGCCTGTTCTTTGAGTAACTCGCCGATGTGACAGAAAATAAACATGTTGAAGCTTAGAGAAACAATCAAAATTAAGATAGTTATTACAGCGACGGTGTCGCTTTTGCTCCACTCCTGAAATAAAAAATCAGCGAGAGGAAAAAAGTGTGAATATGGAGAAAATAAATATCAAGAGTGACGCACGTGCTTTGAAAGAATCTAATTTGGAAGAGCCGAGGGAAAATGTACCATTAGGCAATCGTACTCGAGCAAGCAAATGATGAGAGTCGAAGCGACGACTTCCACAAGACAAATCTCGCGAAGCAAATTCTCAATCATTGACGTAAATCTACAGAAAGATTTTTTACTTTATTTTCGAATAAAATGCATCAATCGTATTTTCAAAGAGTTATTGCACTTTTTTTTAAACAAATCTAAATATTTGAAAAATTTTTCATGTAAAATTGAGCCCGGTGTATTTTTTTCACGAACTGTGTATGCGGTAAATCGTTCATTATCGTGCGTGAAAAATTCTAAATAATTTCGTTTGCAGCGCCATTTATATTTTTTTTTCTAATCATAATTTCACAAAACTCACTTGAGCATTCTTACGTGCAATTTGATAACAAAGCCGATGCGCTTTTCAATAATTTCGCTCGTTTCGTCAATATTGTCAAAAATCGTCTCGAGCCTCGACATCATAATTTCAATCTGCCCGCAAGCATGACCGACGAAAATCGCCGCCGAATTGCACGCGGCGGTCGTGATCGTGTACGCGACGCACGAGGAAATACAATTTGCGAGAAAAATAATTTCGTAATTCGGACTCGCTTGTGAATCCACGAACATGTCGTAGCCGGGATAAACGAGAGGTCGAATCGTCACGTTGAACTCGTTCATCGAAGATCCTTGCAAGAGCGGAACGAACGCGTGATAGGAAAGTCCGCCGGTGTACAAAAATCCGGCCGAAAAAAGCGTCAAATGTCGACCGACGTTTACATTTCGGATCATGATTTCTCGCTCGTTTTCTCTCTCGATCAATTTCCAGTCGATCTCGACATGGTCCATGCAATTTTTTATCATTTTTCGACGAAGAAAAAATGCACCGTACTTCAAAATGCTCGTCAAGAGAAATCCCGTTGGTGGGATTATTTTCAATTTTACCGCCGAGTTAGTCTCGACGAACATTAAATTCAGCGTCCAGGGAACGAAGTCGAAGAGTAGAAATAACATGCAAACTATCACTAAAATCGGTGAAGAGAAAATCTCGATTTTACTAGGATTTTTCTTCACTATTTGCCAAACTCCAAGAATCGACAGTAACCATCTTGAGTACTGCAAAGTGTGCGAAACGTCGTTTTTGTAATATTCATTTTTTATTTCTTCGACATTTTCCAGATTTTCATGGGAAATTGTTTTTTTCGAAAGTTCTGAATTCAGTTCCGTCCGGATTTTTTCTTCCATGATTGTTTTCCTCGAACGTTCGCGAACGATTAATTTTTTTCTAAAGTTCAAGAGACTCCGCGGAGTCTCTGGTAAAATCGAGGTGGGAGAAACATCATATTTCTATGGGTTAATTATCTGCGCAAGGTTTCGCGCAGATGTAACATTGTTGTGAAACATCATTCCCGTGACAACGATGAGGACTGTTAATTTTTTCTATTGATTTTCCGGCAGTTTTCCCTGTTCTTTCGTATGGTCGGGATCGCTCCTGCGATAGCCATGAGGTGCCATTTCTTGTTAATTTTCTTTCGTAAAGTGCTTTAACATTTTTTAACATTTTTAAATTTATATCTTTTTAAAAATTGTTAAATTTTGTGCTACATTTTTGTGACATTATTTTTGAAAAGTCACAAGGTTTGTCTCTTATTCTCTATCAAATTGGAAACGATTTTATTGCCTTCCGAACAGTCAAGATCGCTCTTTCAACACTGAGAAAAAATATGGGTAGAATCAACTAATATTTTGTCGATTCTATTCGTCTTTTTTCTCAGTGAAGACTTTTTTGTGTCCTTTTTTTCAAACAATTTAATTTTATTTACAGTGTTTGAGTTCCCTAAAAAAATTATCTTCGTGAATGAGCTATTTTTTGGATTAATCAGTGCTTTGACAATTGAAATTGACTAACTTTTTATTTCATTTGGAAAAATATGTTTTTTTAATCCGAATAATCATTGAAAAGTAATTATGTGAATTGTGTGCGAAAATATTTAAAAATCTTAACTTTATGAATTCATTTGTTTCGTAGGACCTGTACGTGACAAGTGAAGGCTATTAAAGGTTAAATCGGCTATTGGATTTATTTGGAAAACGTCAAAGATGCATTCGTGAGTGAAATGTTACACTATTTACAATTCAATATAACTGTACTGCGAAACGAATAATGCTCACTAAAAGGTTCAATTTGTTACATATTTGTTTTTTATAAATAAAAAAATCGACTTGAATTGGATTAATTTTAATTATTAAATATTAAATATTTCCATCACTGAAAAAAAGTGCACTTAAATTTTTCACACTCTATTAAAAACTAATTTAACGAGGAAGTTACACCCAACGAAATATTTTCACTTTTTAACGTTAAGTATTCATAAATTTTCACTCGTTCATCGTTCGAATCATATTGAAATAAGCCGCCGAGGTTTTTATAACCTACAATTAATGAAAAAAAATGTGTTAAAAGTATTTAAAATTGTTAGCGAAAATTAAAATGTTAGTAAAAATTTTAATTTAATGATAATTCATGAATGTGAATAAATGATTTATCAAAAAAGGTAAATGACAAACTCACTGCTCCAAAACTCAAGATCGATAATTCTATCATTCCACCTGCTGTCAATTTTCGTGGACGATTGGCGATCGCTATAATCATTACGAGGGCCAGGCCAGTTTTTCCTGGTAATCTATACCAATCCATCATGTACGCCACATTTCCAATTTCATAGCACTATTTGTATATAAATAGTATAATTGAGATAAAATTTTATACACTCAAAAAAATTCATTAATTAATTTTTTGATACATTTTAAAAATATTTTAAAATATTTTTTACTTTTATTACATCATCAATTTGTGCACATTCTATATATTTTTAATTCACCATATACTATTTGATAAAATTTGAAGCACAGTTTTTAAATCTAATACACTAAAAAAATCTTACGCTAGTAACAAAACACACTGACACAACACTGACCCAAGATTTACATAAAAAAACATCGAGCAAAAATTATTGATATGATATTTTGCAGCGTGAGCTTTCATCGTGAAATAATTATTTTTAAATATTCCTTTAAAGAATTATCCAAACTTGAAATATTTGAGCTCACCTGATCTTTGAGAATTTCCCCTATATGGCAGAAGATGAATATATTAAAAGTAAATGATACCAGCAATACAATATACGTAATAATAGCAACGTTATCACTGTCGTTCCATCCCTACGATAGAAGCACGTAAATTAAATTTAACATTAAAAATATAAGTATCAAAGTACACATATAAATAGAGAAGTAATTACTGTCAAAAAGTCATATTCGAGTAAGCACAAAATCACGGCCGAAGCCACGACTTCGACCAGACAAATTTCGCGAAGCGTCGTGTCGATCATCGTTGCAAGACTACAAAAATTCGTAAAACGAAAAAAAAATGAAAAAATACCTAAATAATATTCGCCACGCCGAAAAACAAATTTTATTTTCAAATTTTTATCAACTTTAAAATCTTCAAGTAAATAATGTCACCTGAGTACTCGTACGTGAGATTTGATGACGAAATCGAGCCTTTTTTTGACAGTGCCACTCGTTTCGTCGGTCTCGTCGAAAATCGTCTTGAGCCTCGTCATCATAATTTCGATCTGTCCGCAAGCGTGGGCGACAAAAACTGCAGCGGAATTGCACGCCGCGGTTGACGTGGTGTACGCGACACAAGCGGCAATGCAATTGGTATAAAAAATTATCTCGTAATTCGGACTTTTTTGGGGATCGACGAAAATTTCGTAGCCGAGATAAACGAGCGGTCGAATCGTCTCGTTGAGAGCGTTCAGGCTGTTTCCTCTCCACAGAGGCAAAACCGAGTGATAAGAGAGTCCACCGATGTACATAAACATTGCAGAAAAAATCGTCATCTTTCGACCGAGATTTTCATTCCGAATCATGATTTCTCGATCGTCCTTGCTCTCGATCGTTTTCCGGTCTACCTCAATGTGCTCCACGCATTCCTTTATCATCTTCCGACGATATATTATCCCGCAATATTTCAAAAGATTGCTTATCCCGAAACCCGTTGGCCCGAGTAACTTCAATTTGATCGAAGGATTCTTCTCGATGAATATCAAGTGCAGAGTGCAGGGTATGCAGTTGAAAGCAAGCAAAATCAAACAAATCGTGATCAAAAATATTGACAGACAAATATCAGAATTTTTCGAATTTTTTTTAATAACCGGCCAAATTCCAAGTACCGAGAGCAAAATTCGCGTGTACTGGAAAGTTCGAGTCAAATCGTTACTGTAATTTTTATTGCCGATTTCATTTTTCTTCGATTCTTCTTCCGGATTCAAATTCATTGTCCGGCAGCTCGCGAACGAATATCCCGAGGAGGAAAAAGTGCATCTTGATTTCTCGACTCTGGAAATCGAGACGTTTCACTTCCTCGGTTTCAACCAATGGGATTACGGCTAAAAATAATAATGGCAAACTCGAGGGGAAAATTTTCTTTTTCACCCTTTTGCAGTCATCGAGTCCTGTGCGCAAGTTCTCAACCCCTTTATATTGTTGTGCATTTTTATTCCCGTGACAACGAATGTTACGCCTCTTAGAATCCTATTGATCTAATCACAGTTGGTACTTATAAGTTGTAGACCCATCGTCGCTCTATTTGACGTGCGCACATCAGTAATTAGTTATACGTGTACTCGTTCATTTTATTCCTTAATAATTGCAAGCATTTTTCGACATTTATCTCAGTCTCAGCTTGATAAAAATTTCTTGTTTTATTTGAAATTCAAAAATATTGGTGATGAGGTCGAATATAGACTTTGGTAAAAAAAATCATCGAGGTACAGTGATAATAAATTATAATAATTCATGGTAATAATTATCGTAGTTTGGTATAAAATATAGTGGAAGTATTCCTATTTTTATTTATTTCTAAAAAATTTATTAATCAGCCATTGTACGAAGCATATTGAGATATATAACTGAAGTTTTAATGATCTAAAAATGCAAAGAGGGAGAATCGCGCTTAAAAATTTTCATGTTCAAATATTCATAAATATTCATAAAAAATAAATGATAGACTCACAGCACCGAAGCTCGTGACTGAAAGCTCGATCATCTGTCCGGCTGTCAATTTTCGTGGACGATTCGCCACAGCCATAATCATGACGAGTGTGAGACCAGTTTTTTCCGGCAAACGATACCAGTCCATCATGTACGCTGCTTTTCCAACTTGAAAACACTGTTTCGAGATCGAAAATTTACTGTTAAAAGCCGTTGATGGAACGAGTGACGAATTTTACCTGTTCTTTGAGTAATTCACCGATGTGACAGAAAATAAAAATGTTGAAGCTCAGAGAGATGAGCAAGACGAAATAAGTTATTATTGCCACGGCATCGCTGTTGTTCCACTCCTGAAGATGAATTTGTGAAATATTCGAATGTCATATTTACAAATTGTCAAAATTAGCTGAGTAATCAAATTTATGAAATTATATCAAATATAGTTCGTGAATCAAAATTAGGAATTGAAAATTAAATTTTGTGCAAAAAGTAGTAATGATGAATATGAAATCTCTCTTGAAAAATAAAAAATTGAAAATACTGATAATCGTGAAACATTACAAGACATAGTGTTCATGAAAAGACTTAAAAAAGTACCATCAAGCAATAATATTCCAGTAGACAGATGATGAGAGTCGATGCTACGACTTCAACGAGGCAGATTTCTCGCAGCAAAACCTCAACCATCGACGCGAATCTGAAACGATTTTAAAAGCATCTACGGCCCAAATGAAAATATCGTTTTCACGTGTTTTTATCATTTGATCCTCTTTGAAATGTAAAAATATTCATTTGATAGAAACAATTTCAATTTCTAGACACATTTTTAAAAACTATTTTTCTAATTTGTTTTTGTGCGGTGGTGTCCTCTTTAGATTATTCGATAAAGATAACATCAATATCTTATAAATAAGTGCACTATTTTCCTTTAAAATTTAACTAAAATGCCTTTGATATGTGATGTTGGACAGTTGTTGATTTTTTTGTTTTGTGAATAACACGAATGTGAAGTACGTGCGTGTCAATATCAATTACTAAAAATTTGACATAAGTATGAAAAGTGGTTAACGTGACATAGATGAATAAAGTTTATAATAAAAATATTTCTATTTCCAAAAATAATCTTTTGAATTCATAAACTAAAAAAGAGAAAAAGCAAGACTGACGCTCGCTCTTGCTCAGTTTCATTGAAAATGCACAAATATTCACTATAAAAACTTTTAATCAACTCACTTGAGAACTCTGACGTGCGACTTGACGACATAGCCGACTCGTTTTTTCAAGCTCTCACCCGCCTCGTCGAGGTTTTCAAAAATATTATCTAGACGATCCATCATTATTTCTATCTGACCGCAGACGTGAGCCACGAAAATTGCGGCCAAATTGCAGGCAGACGTAGTCACGGCGTAGGTAACGCATGCGGAAATGCAACTCGTGACAAAAATAATTTCGTAATTCGGACTTTTTTTGGGATCGACGAAAATTTCGTATCCAGGATAGACGAGAGGTCTCGTATCGTTGCCATTTTTTCCTTGCCAAATCGGCATTATCGCGTGATACGACAGACCTCCGGTGTACATGAAAATTCCGCAAAGAACTGTCAGTCGACGTCCAACGTTTATATTACGAATCATAATCTCTCGATCCTTTTCCCTCTCGATCGACATCCAATCTATCTCAACATGCTCCATGCAATTTTCTATCATCTTTCGACGAAGCATGATCGAAAAATACTTAAGTATGTTCGTGAGACAATATCCAACAGGACCGAAAAGTTTTATTCTTATCAGTGTGCTCTTCTCTATAAAAATCATGTGCAGAGTGCATGGAACGAAGACAAAGCCCATGAGAATCAGACCCACTGTTACCAAAACCGAGGACATGAAAATTTCCCATTTTTTCGGATTTTTCTTCACCATCGGCCAAACTCCGAGAACGGAGAGCAAAATTCGCGTATATTGCAAAGTTCGAGTCACATCGCTAGCGTAATTTTGATTTTTAATTACAGTCTTTTTCGAAATTTTATCAAAACCACTCGGGCTCATTGTAAATTTTTTTTTTCTAGTCTCGGAGTCTTGAGGTTCGCGAATGACTTCCGTGTCGTTAGACCCTCTCGCTCGGAACTGAAGGGATTGCATTTTTTTTCTATATTCGCAGTCAGAGAAATCGTCTCCGACTTGCAGAAGGGGGAAAATTTTCTCCCTCGGTGCAATTATCCACACAAACTTGCGCAGGTCATGTGGGTTTTTGCCTTATGTATGTTATCATTTTATTTCCATGACAACAGGAATTACATGGAACATTTTTTTCTCTCGTTCCGATTGCTTTTCAGTTATAATTTTAACTAAGTAACGTGAGATCGTTTTCGAGTGTAACCGAATGTGATGTGTGCGATTCCTCATTTTTAAAGTAAAATGAGCCAATGAATTTGTATATTTGCCTGAAAAATCATGAAAATATGTTGACTAGAGAATGTTTTTTTCGAAAATCGATAAATGTTGAGACACTGCGATTTAAAATGGTTTTTATCTTCTCAATTGCTGACTGTTCGTAGCATATTTAAATATGCGAAAGAACTTTTAATTACCTGAAAAGTAGTGAATTGGGTTTATACGATAAGTGTAGAAAAATTTTTGAAGATTGTTTAGATGTAAGAAAAAAAATGTCGAATGGACTCACATTTCCAAAACTCATTATCGAAAGATCAATCATCTGGCCAGCTGTCAGTTTTCGTGGACGATTGGCCATTGATATCATTATGACCAGGACGAGAGCAGTTTTACCCGGTAAGCGGTACCACTCCATCATATACACAGCTTTACTGATCTCTCCGCACTGTTTATTTATACGTTATGAGCAATAAGTGAAAACATTATTCATCAAAAAAAATTATATTACGAATATGGTTTAATCAAATTTTTTTTAGTTAAAATTGAATTTCCAAAAAATTGTTTAAATTATTATTCATGTACCTGCAACCGACAGTCGTAGACCCGTGGTCGATGTAGAGTTCCGGCGGTCCCACAAGTTAAGCTGCATTAGGCGCGGCCAATACTTGGATGGGTGACCGCTT
>JAPYYX010001529.1:0-24397 GCA_030522605.1 Cremastinae sp. B BG-2022a | reverse complement strand
ATCAAAATATTAATTTTTTTATTTAAAACCTGCCGAGAAATAAAAATTATGTTGAATTGTGATTTTAGAAATGATAAATAGATAATTTTAAAGCCATTTCTAGATTAAGCTATTTCATTCAGTTGCTAGACACTCAAAAACTCACGTAGCCGTCATCGAACTACCTTAATAAGTTTTGAGACGTTGGTTATTGACAATTGTATTTCTTTTAATTTTAACAATTTCAAATATAATTTTTGTTTGTGGTTTGATGTGTTTTCGGTAACTGTTGTGAGAAGACTGGTTTTTCTTTCAAAGTTGAGGAAATATATACAGTCCAACCTTGTTATGAGACCCCTCATTATAAGACCGAGCGTCACCTTATTACTAGACCCTGTGGTGTTCCCCCATTCTCCAAATACTGCCGCGCACTCGAGATGCGCAAATCGCCACTGCGCATAATTTTCTCCTCCGTGTGCCGTCATGTGGGAATAAAGGGGAAAAAGTCTTATAATGAGGTGCATTTTCACAAAGCCGGGTCTTATAACAAGGTTGGACTGTATTAGGCGCAGAAGGAACGCGTGTACGAAAAATGGTAGAAAAGTATATAAATCCCTTTCAGAGGAAGTAAAGGTTAATAAAAAATGTGCAAGCCAAATGTCGATTCTTAGTTATAAAATATAAAAAGTGGGGTACTTCGGTCCGGAAAATTTTGGATTTAAGGATGTGTACCACGTCAAATCTGCATCTATTTGATTTTTCAACTTGATTTTGACGTCGAAATTTTAATAACAATAAATTTATTAATAAATCTAAATCAATAAATCTAAAATTTATTTATGATTTTTGTGATTTTTGGCAAAAAGACATTCTCATTATTCATAATTAAATGAATACGTAAAATGAAATTTCTTAGAGATTCGACTCTCTGTTACCGAGTTCAACATGGCGGACATACAATGTTAGATGGGGGTATCTGGAATGCTATACTGACACGCGAAAATTAGACACAAATATTTCTTTTACGAAGTCGGTAACGATATATTTTTTCCACATAATATCAAGCAAATATATAAAGTTTCTAAAAATAAATTTTTCGGCTAGGTGTAAATTATCAAAAATTAATTATTTAACTATAAAGCGTGATAAATGCAGTACTAAATCTTAAATATATCCTTAAAAAGGCCGTAAGGGGGGGTTTTTTTATCGTAATCGATGCAGAATCACTTTTTGTATAGTAAATTCAAAATCAGCGAAACGTATGTGAAGTGACATAATGGGTACTGTAACGGGACAGCGTACCCGGCCCGTCACATTTTCTGCGCTCAGAAAAATAGTTTCGCGTCACGAGCGACCATCGTCTCAACGCGACGTCAATCATGGGCTAATCTATAACTCGCGCCCAAATTTCGGACGTTCGCGAATTCCCACGCTTCTTATCAATCGTTCACGCCTTATCGAGCAGGGATCGCTCACGCCTCTCTCCTCGCGCTATTGACCGCGCCCTTTGGATCGCGCCCAATAATTGACGCCCATCGATCACTCGCGATACCTCTTCGATCGCGTAGCACTCGGATCCTCGGGTACGCGCTTTCGGGTCTCGATCCGCGATAGAGAAGGAAGTCACGTGGACGGAAATTCTCCATGTGGGAATTTTCGTTCCACTGACCATCGTAGTCTATAGTCGCGCGCAGTCACCCCACTCGGTAATGGCATCGGGCCATGAGAAAGGGAAACCTCTCCTTACGCGCCTGAGGCTTTATAAGGGCACGCACCGGGAACCTCGAGGCTTATTCTTCATTATTCTTCTTCTAAAGTTTATACGTCAACGTACGGTTCTAATCAAAAAGATGATTTAGATACCGTCCTCACATTCGACTTCGCGGTTAGGCAGATCTACTGCAAAGGAACTCAGTATTGCACTGATGTGTCCTGCCCACTCAGAAATGCATTAGGCAGTGACTTTAGGCAGGTCGTCTCCGCGGAATACGAATTTCTTTTTTTTTTTAACAAAGTTGTAACAAATCAACTTTGTTAACTTAAAGTAGAGTCACTCGGAACTTCTTATTGCCAAATTAATTTTCATTATTACTTTTCATCTTTCACTAGATTCTAAATCTTTTAATTCAACCCTTAAATTTTACGAGAGAATCTCGATCCCGATACCTTCTCTGGTCTTATAAATTCCCATTACTTCAAATCTTTAATCCTTTGCAAAACAGTTAAATTCTTTTACCGATTAACTTAAATTCAACAAAATGTCAAGTAAAACTAAATTAAAAATTTATTTTATCTCAAACTTGAAAATAGAATATCTCTTTTGTTTTAACAAACTCTTTTCTCTACAGCTGCGTTATAAACGCAAATATTTTGCCGATGATAAAATTGTCGTACACGAAAGCGGTCCTGAGGCATTATATAACGACTTTAAAGCTTGAGAAAGAGTCAATTTTATTAATTCTTCACGTCTTTTGGTTCTTGACTTTTACAGCCCGTGTTTCCCAATTATTAATAACAAAATCCATCCTAAAATTCTTCAAGTTTCACGTCGATAGAGATCGAGAAAATCTCTCCAAAATCATGAAACGTTTCAGCACACATCCTTAAATTATTATATGAGGGTAAGGATTACGAATATAAAAATGATGAAGTGAAAAATAATGTTCTTAGTTTAATGGATTGGGGAATCCATTATGTAGTCCTTTTTTATAGTCGCTAGACGAAGAGAGTGTCTCCGTCCAACGACGTATAACGGGACATATAAATTGCAGTGGGCGCACCAACTTGTGTCACTCAAGACTCTGCTTTGGGTCCGCTTATGTTTTCTATGTTCATCAACGATGTTGGTGCTGGTCTTCAGTATACCAAACACCTTGTTTACGCTGATGATACACAAATTTATCTTACCTGCCCACACTCCTCTCTGAATGAGTCGCTCGTTAGATTAGCCAGTTATTGCCGATTTTTCTTCCTTGCATGGGCTCAATTTGAACCCTGTTAAGTCTAAGGCTATCATTATGGGCAGCGGGATATACGTTAATCAGGTTAAGAACACTGATCTTCTCAACCTATCTGTCAATGGCTATACGATTCCGTTTGTGGATGAGGTGAAGAACCTTGGTGTCATTTTCACCTCCGATTTACCATGGAACCGTCACCTTCTTTCTATTTCCAAAAAAAATAACTTTGCGCTCTATCAACTCAGGAGCCGAATTATGTGCATCTTCGACTTTCAAGTTCCGACTTTTACGGAGTTTCTGTTCTATCGAATTTTCGTGTTATGTGGTCAAGCCTCATCTAAAGTACTAAGCGTAGTTACCCCGCGATGACAACAAAACACGAAAATTCGATAGAACAGAAACTCCGTAAAAATCGGAACTCGAAAACATGACCGTATCGTCTAGTGCCCCTCCGCACTGACCGGAGCCAAACCAAACGACAATAACAATAATAATAATCGGAACTTGAAAGTCGAAGATGCACATAATTCGTCTCCAGACACATCAATGCTCGCTCGCTCTCAGTTGATCTGAGGAAATCACTGGTCACATCTCTAATTGTTCCTATATTCGACAACTGCTGTTTAGTCTATAATGATGTAACCGGTGAACAAAATCGAACCTTAGAAAGACTTTTTAATAAGTGTGTGCGATTTATTTTTGACCTTCCGAGGAATGATCACATTTCTCCTTTAAGTGAGTACTTGTCTTGGTTGCGTGTGGGTCATGAACGTAAGTACTTCATGAGCACTATGGTCCACAAAGTTTCCTCTCCATTTCCTTGTTCATATGATAACCGATCTCTACTTTTCATATTTTAAAGTGCTGCATCATCATTCTTAAGAAATCGTTTACAATTGACTCAGTATACTTCTGGCATTCCTTGCCAACTGAGATCACATCCACTTCCTTTCTTCCATCTTTTAAACGACGCCTGTTTGCTTACCTTTTGCAAGAATCTAATTCGACTGGTTTATCTCCTCTATTGACCAGAATGCGTAACTTAGATGGATGAGTTGTGTGCATGCGTTAGACTCTTGCTTACCAGCACGTTCCAATACGCCTATTTTGTTTATATGTGTTTATCTTTCTATTATGTTCTAGTCTGCGACACTTGCATATGTTTCTCAATATTTGTGGTAAAATTTTTTATTTATTTTTGTATCACTGATTATTTTTGTTATTTTTGCATCAGGAATTATTCCATGGCATAATAAAGCGTCATCCATTCATTGATTCTTGTATCTGTCACATCGTTCTCAGGCTGTCATAGATGAACATGGAGTAAATTATCATTGGGCCAATATCAACTTGGGAGTCCTACCAAATACCGTTCTCGGACCTTTACTTTTTTAATCAATGATACTATTTTATCAATGATATTAGTGCTGGATTAAAAATTGTCACAACTTAGCTTATGTCGACGATACGCTGATTTATCTCACTTGTCATCATAGCGAACAAGCTAACATAGTTATCAGCATCACAATTATTAATTAAGTAAAAATTCTTATTTCTCCATCATTTCACCATTCTTCTATACGTAACAATATATATATTTTGCAAATAACCGACAGTAGTGGACCCGTGGTTGGTGCTTGAGTTTCGGCGGCCCCACAAGTTAAGCTGCATTAGGCGCGACCAATACTTGGATGGGTGACCGCTTAAGGAGGGTCGATACCAATTCTCCGGGGCATGAAGAAAGCGGGGGAATTTCCTATGCTAAAGCATAGGCTCTTTGCGTTAAAATGATAGGACAATAAAAAATGTAGAAAATTTCATAAGATTTGGTGATAATGTTCTTTGGTATCGAATATGAACATTCAATTTTTTTCAGATTTTTGTCTGCTTGGTTTTTGAGTAATTCCACTTTGACATTTATGTGTATAAGCATAGCGTTCATTTGTATATAGGTATACATTCTGTGCATAAGAATTCGTGTTTAATCGTGAATAAGTCTGAAACTAAATAGACAAAAATCTGAAAAAAATGGTGTCTTCATATTTGATGCTGAAGAATGCACTCACCAAATTTCATTCAATTCTCTACATTTTTGTTTAGCTATGGACCCTCCTTAACTTTCATCGGCCAACGGGTCAGCGCTGAGTGGGAGGTGATTTTTTCTGGGTTTTTCGAGGTTTAATAACTTCAGAAAATCCAGAAAGGACGTCACCGAATGTATCGGCACGGGCTTTCTGCAGTTTTCCCGTGCTCATGTGCGAACATGTACGAATGTGATACAGGTTAGGACTGAAGTCGGTTGCAGACGCAATTGGGGGGAAATAGAGGGGAAAAGGAAAAATACTGGAACGAACCATGGCATAGACGGTTCTGAATGGAAGGGGAATATCGTGATTAAAGCTAGAAGCTGTACGGAAGGAAACCGAACTAACTAACTAATTTATAGAAAGTAGTAAGTCTAGGAAAAATTACCTTGTTGACAAATTGCAGCTATTGCGATTAAACCAACTTCTGAGGCCGGATTCGTGTCCAGCGTGTTTACAGGTTTTCGCCAGTCATAGTATTGTTCAACTTTGACAGTGAAATAGAGCAAGCCCCAATTAACGAATCCAGCAAATGCAATCCAATACCAAACAATTGGTTCAAATGGTTTAAGAAAAACGTTGCTCAGCTCATTTTTTTGGGGATGACGAAATATCAGGACGACTCTAGTCAAATTTTTCTCATCATTGTAAATTTTTTTCTTTTTCCTCAACGAGAAAAATTAGATACAATAAATTTTGGGTAAACTGTAATTAAGAATTTACCTCGCCACCCAAGTTTGAACTGTATACTCCACGACGTCCAACCTGTCCATTTTATATTGGAAGGGCGTAACGCTAATATCGACCAAACCTTTAGACATGTCACCTAAAATCCCACTGTAGGATCCATTCGGCAAAAGATATCCCCAGGTTGATCCCTTTTTCAGATTGATACTTAAACAAAAGTATTATAAATACTCATACTCATGTCCTTAAAAGAATTCAATCGAATGCCAATTATTTAATATAAGAACAAATTTATTCACTTGAAATTGTAATAATCTTGAAGCTGACGTATAAGACCATAATTGAAGCGGTGCATAGTATCGAAACCAGGATTTATTGGAGTCGATAAGTAAGTCATGAAATCAGGTTTGGCGGGAAAACTGAGCTGGAGGATAATAAACAATTTCAAAGTACTGAAAATAAGTCGATAGAAACGTATTCTTATGAATTGCTTCTCTAATGATTTCGTTTTAATTACAGCAACTGATGAATTTAGAGTGAGACCAAAAAGATTTCCTCGACGTAGATATTTGTACTGAGTCAATTCGATGCTTAGACCATCTTCGGGATTCCAAATTCCCATAAAAGTAACGTTCAAACGAGCCCCATGATTGTAACTTGGATTGTAAACGTCATAAAATGTAAAAGATTCATTAGTTTTTAACGCCACCGTCATTTCCGTCGCAACATTCAAAGGAAGTTCGCTAAAAAAATCTTTTGGTACTGATTTTTGTTCCGTCACTATGAGCCACCAGTAGGATTCGTTGAATCTTATTTTTTGATCCATAAACTGCATTAGTGAATTTTTTGTAGTTGTAAGTCAGCATTTTTTCCTACTTTTACTTTAATAATTTTTAACGTTTTTAAATTCAATGAATCGAAAAACCTGCTCAAAAATAATTTCACTGTTCGAACAATCGAAGTCCAAGAATATTCCCAGTCTATGATATTGAAATTTTAGAATTTTTTTCATTATTAATCCTTGGCGTATGGAATTGTAGGAAATTTTTGTGTTGTCCTCCATCAAGAAACGAGAAAATTGAAAAGCATCTGATTCGGAATTTTTTTTCATTACCTTCATTTTCAAATTTGTAGATTCACAAATGAATTCCAGATTG
The DNA here is from genome assembly GCA_030522605.1 of Cremastinae sp. B BG-2022a. Classification (NCBI taxonomy): domain Eukaryota; kingdom Metazoa; phylum Arthropoda; class Insecta; order Hymenoptera; family Ichneumonidae; species Cremastinae sp. B BG-2022a. The sequence goes on along the minus strand of JAPYYX010001529.1, from coordinate 17,530 downwards.
TTTTTTATAATCATACCATTGGGTTCCCAACATCCAAACGCTACAACTTGATTGACGAATCGGCTTGGAAAATAATCTTTCACAAATCTCGCTGTTATTGAACCTCTCAAAGCGCTTACAAATGTTGGACAAAATCCGAAGAGAATCCACGGTAAGAGCATGCTTAAGAAAGAGTATTTTGATTGATACTTATAATAATTATCAATGGAAACATTTTTCTTAAAACGTCCAACGTTTGTTAGGAAATTATCGAAACTAAAAGCGGAAGTGATAGCGGATTATCCGATGACAAATTTAATTCTTCCAATCGATGAACTCTGATGGTCGTTTATTTTCTCTTGAAATCTGCTTTTATCGTAAACTGCAATTCCGTTAATTATTCATGAAGATTTCAAGTCGTCCGTATTGTTTTACGACATGCAAAGGCACAAAAAGGGTATTTTCTCAGAGAAACGCTCCCGAGCCAAACATTTTCTCTTCAAAGAAAAATAGGCGGACATCAATAAAAGTGTGATTAAATATTAATATGGTAAGAATATAATTAAATAATAGGCATTGTTTTTTAATATTATTTTATATGGGATAGGATTTCAACCCTCTCTGCAAGTTCTTGGAAATTATACTCCTTCGTAAAATATCATTTGACGTCATTTTCTCAATATTTTATGCATGCAAATCGTTGTGAATATTAAATGCAATAACCACTGATGACAAAAGAGAAATTTAGCGCACGTAAAATACTTTCCGCATTCGATTATCAATATCGAAAACATTACATAAAAAATAGCGAAAGAAAATGTTTAGCTCTTTAATTTTGTTAATTCTTATACAATCTAAAAAATGAGTAGAAAATGATTTCATCGAAAAAAATGTTCTGCGATGCAATTAAGTCCAAAGCTGTGCCATCACGATTTCCGATTCACAGTCATTACTTAATTGCACTTTTATTTCTAGCGCCATTTGTTATTTTTCCACTCCACCATTCTGAAAAAATTTGTGATCGAATGAAAATTAATCTCCGACTTCCTCCGGCACGCTCCTTCATTTTTTCTCATTAATTAAGAGTTGCACCTGTCACTCTCTTGGGTTGTCAACCATCAATTTCGTTTTTTTTTCTTGCAATAGTACGACTGTGAAAGGAACAATGTTTGTATGTCAATATCACAGATATAATCATTTTTTATTAAATTTCGAGAAATAATATAATAGTTTGTAAAAACAATCATATTAAATTTAATCAATTGACAAATATCGATTTTACGAAAATTTTATGTCGATATTTTCACGAGTATTTCCCCTCTCTAATAAAATTTAACGCGAGAATGACTGTGCAAAATGATACTTAATCAACTAAAAGACAAATTCTGAAGAGTACTTAAGCTTGGAATCGGCAGATTTTTTTCCCATATCCGATTCAATCCTTGTCTCCGCATCAATTCCTTTTTGATTCTGGTCTACCTAAAGAGAAATTTCTCGATATTTTTTTGAAGTAAATTAAAAATGTTTCGCGCTTTTGTTTTGTTTCTCACCATCGGTGTTCTGTACGTTCAAGCTGAAGTTGAGCTTTATTCCGACCAATATGATTACATTGATCCTGTGGCGATTTTAAACAACGATGCGCTCAGAGAGCAATATTACGATTGCTTCATGGACACTGGACCATGCGTTACACCGGATGCCGTATTTTTCAAAGGTAATTTACTTCCTGAAAAGTAAAATTTACAAAACTTTTTCTGTTTTTTATTATTGTTATCATGGTATTTTCTCACTTATTATTAATTTTTTTATTTTTACATCTTTTTCATTCTCGTACTTGTATTATTTTTTAACCGAATTTTCTTGTTTATCTATTCTTTGCTCCTGTTTTTGTTAATTTTTTATAACTAAGAGATTTTTTTTTCAATTCAGGAAATTTGCCGGAGGCCATTGTGACAAAATGTCAAAGATGTACAGTCAAACAGCAACAGATGTTTGACACAATAGTCGACTGGTACACAGCGAATCAGGAGCAAAAATGGACCGCTCTCATCGCGAAACTCATCGAAGACGCGAAGAGAATGAAAATTGAAGGAGCTCGAAAATAATTCTTAGAAAAGTGCCTTAATAAAAACGATAGAAATGTTTGCTCTGAATATTTAGGAAAAATATTCAGCTTGACGATTTTTTTGTAAACAAAATTTTCACACTTCTAGGGTTCAGTGTAAAAAAAGGTGGCACGAATAAATACATTTTTTTCTAACTATAATAACAAGTTTTTCGTAAGGTTTGGCGGTTTTCTTTTCATAAACAAGCGAAAAAATGTTCGTGCGAAATTCGATCTACAAGTTTTTTCAATCTTCCGTAAATCAGCCGTAAATATTATTATTTCATAGTAGAAGAAAATAAAATGTTTTTTGTGCGTGTTTGGAACTTTCCCCGGTGGCAATAATATCGAGTCTTTTCGGTTTACACTTCCAATATCATTTGTTTTTTTTTTCTTCTTTCAACGTCTCTTCTGGTTTTCAGAGAGTGGACCTTGAGACTCTTTCTTCCTCTCATTCTCTCTTTCTTGCTCTTGCTCTTCTTGGACGATTCGCATCTTTCTTCGATCCTCTCTTCGGTCCTCGTCATACAAAAAAGAAAATATGAAACGAAAAAAACAAACGTTTTTCGCTGAATGTAGAAATGAGCATTCTGGAAGGTTTTCTTACGCGACCAGGCTGCTCGGCCTGCCAAGGCTTTTAGGGCGATGCAACCAGTCCGGATTGCGTGAAACGACCAGTTTACCAGTCCCGATCGTTCACGAAAAATAAGAAAAAGCTAAAGCACGCTAAAAGCACTCGATCAAATGGAGCACTCAGGATTCCTCACGATAGGTCTAATGGACCGATTATTTATTCTATCGAGATACAATTTTGCATAAATTCTTTGATACAATTTTAAAACAAAAAAAATCTCCGGATAAATACCTTTCATTTGCAAATAAAACCATTTCTTACAATCTATGACATATTTTTGAAAAAAATGAATTGTCGTAGAAAGTATTGTGAATATTTCAAGAATCTTTTTTTAACAACCAGCAAAAATAAACAGAACGAGATTAACAAAATATGAAATAGAAAAATATGTGATAAATATTACGAAACCGTTAAAATAAAATTTATTCCGATAAAAAATTGTAAACATCTTTCACTGAGGATCTCGAAAAATTTGTTTGTTTTTCGGTGAATGACGAAACGAGTAGTCGAATGAGCTTGTATGATGACAAAAACATGAAAATCTGACAAGGAGCCAAGGTAAGATTCGAAATTCTCGTCATGTGTCCTTCTCTTATCTGAACTTCCATCGTTTTCTCATTCTCTCGAATCTCGAAGGTAAACAAGTGAATCGATCGATAGCCGCATCCTTTTTTTCTCCATTTTTTGTTTATCGGCCATGATCTCGGTCAAACGTACGCGAAGATTGAGTGGCCGAGGGAAAAAATACGGAATTTCGATGGGTAATGAGCAAATAAAGAGAAGAAAATAAAAAATTGCGAGAAAGAACGAGAACGCTCGGACGTAAGCCAGATAAAAAGTGTCTCGTTCTCCTTCCCTCGCCTCCCTTATGAGTGCATTGCTCCTGAAAAACGTAGACCGGTGTCCTGGCTGAAAATTTGACCTTGGGCCAGGACGAGTCCGGGATGCGAGTAGTCACGCTCCGTGTTAATATGGCGAATGTGACGTCACACGGACACCCACCCAAACTAGTATAAATACCCGATCTTTTCCAATAGATGTTTCAGTGCACGACATTCATCCATCCATTGCATTTCATCATAATAAATAGTTCAAAATATATTTTTCATTTACATTTCGAGAATTGGAGTAGTAAATTAGAACTGATAACGATGTTCACCGGCAAACCGTTCGTTTTGGGTCTCGCGGTGGCGGTAGTGACGTTTATAGTCGCATGCCACGCGCAGGAATTCTATTCCGACAAATACGATTACGTTGACGTTGATACGATACTCGCTACGCCTAGACAACGGAATCAGTACTACAAATGCTTTTCCGGCGAGGGAAGATGCGTTACACCTGACGCTAAATTCTTCAAGGGTGAGTACTTTCATTTTATCAATGAAATTTCCAGAAATGTAAGGATTATTACATACACGCAATAAATTAGGGTACGGGAAGCAAAATGTGTACCCCGAAAATTTGGTAAAAATTTTCAATATTTCCAGATTTGATCAAATTAAATATCAAATAGCTTTTTGTTTGCTTGGAACATTTTATTTGGTCATTTGAAAACACATTTACACAAACATAAAAATTAATAATCAATTAATTACTTGAATGTATACGTCAACACTGAGAATAAACTATGAATCACTAACAAATTATAATAAAAAATTTTTTTGTTATATTTTGGAGGGGTACCCCACTATGCTGAAACCCTTGGAATCGCAATACTTTTTACAAGTACCCCGTTTTGCTCCCACCCCCTTACCCTACATATACGCAATAAACATTTCAGTAAATTATTTTGCACTATATTTTATAACTGTTGAAAAATAGAAATCTCATAATTAGTGTTTTAAAATCACATGTGTTAACTATTTGTAATCATATCTTTTTTTTTATTCAAGGACAAAAATTGCAGTATAGTTTTTAAAAAAGTGTTCAAGTGTACCGTTTTTTTTTCTTATTGCTCTATTATCTTGATTAATTTTATTTTTCCTCGATCATTTTCAGATCACTTGAGAGAAGCTATCGTCACGAACTGCAAAAAGTGCACGGAGAAGCAGAAAGTATCGTTTTCCAAGGTTTCGATTTTCTACGCGGAGAACGAGCCAGAAAAGTACAGAGCGATCGTCGCAAAAGCGATCGAAGACGCACGAGCACACAAATCGGTCCGATAAGTTTCGCCCTTGTTCTGTACAGAAATTAATAACAAGGATGCGTCGAGATGCATCTGCAAGATTGAAATAAATAAGGGAAGCACACGAAAAAACATTCGGATGATCGCCGAGTAAATAATCGTTATTTTTTTTACTGTAAATTGATTTAATGTTTTGACCTTGTATATTAATGCCACCAAGTCTGCGATATTTTGATATCTAAGTTTAAAAATTGTCAAATAAGAAAGTTAAAATAAATAAAACGTATTCGATAAGTTGAGATAATTGTTGAAGTTTCGTCCGTTTGTTTTGTTAATTTAATTACACATCCAACATTATTCGTTATAAATCTTAACCAATTGATCTCATATAATTGATAACATTAAAATAATTAAATTAAAAAAATTGATTTATTCAATTTTTACAGAATTGGACTCATTATAAAAACAAATTTTAAGTACATTTTCATGCAGTTAAATTACGCAGTTAAGTTATTACGTGATTTTCATTACCAAGATAAATTTAATTCAGGAAATTTAATTTTTATGAAAAGTAATTTAGCTTGAATCTTATAGTATCCATTTACAATTCATAATTACAGAGGATGAGGATTCTTTTTTTTTGATTGAGCATTGAAATCGGGTTTCTATTTTTAACGAATAAAAAACGAGAATTCTCGAAAAAAGTGTTTATTCGTTGTGCGCACGTAATTTTTTTTCTTAATGACACTATCCAAGCTTGATTAAGCAGTAACAAAACGAACAAAATTTAAATTTTTACATTTTATATAATTTTAAATATTTTAATCATTGGGAATACGGAATTTTAATTATAAAGAAATGCGTTAAGCTCCACTCTGGATTTGCCATTGGGATCATATTTATCAAGAATCTGTCCCCACTCTGCCTTTTTAGTCGTCTCCATTTTCTTTACTAAGTATTGCAAAAGTTTTTTCTGATCCTCGGAAACATTTTGGCCTTTACTCGTTATCGCTTCACTGAGAAAATCTAAAAACATAACATAAAATAAAATAAAATTTCTAGACATAATTCTCTATAAATACATAACGATAATTATCAACTAAATTTTGGACCAACCTTTGATTTTTTTTGCATCCGATGAGCATTTTCCCGTTTCCATAATGCAGTTGAAGTGAGCATTAAACAATCGTTGAGAATGGAAAACAGCTTCAATATTCCTCATACTCATCACCGTTTCTACCTGACACGAGGCAAAGCCGATGAGACAGAGTAATGCGAGAATTACAAAAAATTTCATCTTTCTGAAAGGACGATAAAATTGTATGTTCAGATATTTTCGTCGCTTTTTAAAAATGAAATATTCAAAAATTTGAATAATCAATGATTTTTCACATTTTTTACAAAACCTTTTTTGAAATGTTGTACACCGTCGTAATTGTCCCCAAAAACTGACAAAAATTGAGGTCGAGACGCACTCTATATAAGGAGAAACCAGCCTTGGAAGTCCAAATATTAAATATTTAACAAAATTTTCGACAAATGTAATTTTATCGGGAAAAACAGTGAATTCCGTGTGCGTCGATTTTCATCCGAATGTCACGTTTTCGGGCAATTGTTGTCAGACCTCCGAGAGCGCTTTCTGATGAAAAATTTCTTATATCCGAAAATAAAAAAACAATTTTTGGTTGAGTTAAACGTGATTAAATTTCGTGACTACTGATTCATTCCTCAGACGGAAGTTTTATGAGTAACAAAATCAAAAATAATATGCAAAGGCTCCAGGAACGGGAAAATTCATCAATTATTTAGAGAAACAATAAAATTATTTTATTTTGATTGATCGTCGATCGCAACATTTATCACGAGATAAAGATTATTTGTTTAATTCGAGATTTGTTTTCAATGAGATTGTGATGTTTTTTCAAGTCGTGTGAACTATACTTACATACAAAAATAATAATTCATTGCACATTGAATATTTGACAAAATAAGCGTAATATCGTAGCCAAACCTTTTTTCGGTCTCCCATTTTCTCCCATTTTTCCCAAGGACTCTCGGACACAAAGAAAATATAAAATTACATGCAACGAATCGTCAGACGAATAAAAAATTTCAAAATGCACCCTGTGACTAAAATCCGGGATCGTGACTTTTTTCAGAGCGTCGTTTAATTTTTCTCGCGCACGATGAGAGTCTAAGGCTGATCGTCCGGGCTGCCGTATTCCTGAAATCATTTATTACCTTTTTTTTCTCATTCGTATCCTCACCGAGTTTTATTTTCATTTTCCCTCATGCGTGATAAATGACAGAAAATTTTTATTACGTGAAATTTTATCATTTTATTACGTTTTGTTTTTAAACAATTGTTCTTTGTTAGAAATTTGTTTGTGATTTGTGATAATTTTATTGTGCGAATGGATACAGCGTATTCCCATTTTTGCGCATAAACTGAATTAAAATAAAAAATATCACGAAATGAAAAAAAATCAAGCTTGTGCGTCTTGATAATCGAGCTCCAGAATATTTTATCTCGCTTTTTCGGAAGACTTTGAAACGCTCGGAGGAAGACAAATATTATTTTGAATACGACTTTTGTGCTATGTCGATGAATGCCCACTGTGTAGAGAACACAAAGAGATGTGGTAAAATGAGCGAGGAATAAAAATTGTGAATATGTTTGTTAAAAAATGTCCTATGCCTGCGCTCCTCTGTGTACCTTCAAGGCGGCTCGAAAACCAATTGTCGCGAGTACACCCAAACCGAACATAATAATGTGTGGTAAGTATTGTATTCCCGGAATTCCCGGCCTCTTTGCCAGCAAAAGTCTCAATATCGCCAACTTCCTGTCGGAGTACGGCGGGTACCGACAACTGCAAAAGATAAATTTAATATTAAAATTCACGTCAGCATTATTATTGTACTTATAATAAAAACAATATTTTATTTGTATTCAAGTGTTTTTCTGCTGAAAGATAACTCACGAGGACAATTTCTCGCCGATCGGATTAAAGTCTTTGACCAGACAGCTCTTTTTGTGAACGAAGGTGTCGTAATTCAACTGCCCATGGTATGCGCCCATGCCGGACGATCCAACGCCACCAAATGGTAAAGCATCAACTAAAAAATAAATATAATGATGAATTTTCTATTTTTTCGTTTTTTACTTGTTTATCTTTAACACAACCTGACACTATTGTACTTTTATGATGATTATGAAAATTTTGGACGCATCTGTCTTGAATGAGTTGGCAAAGAATTTTTTTCAAGTGTCGTGGATGGATATAAAAAATTGAAGGAAAGGATGGAGAAAATTTTAATTGGATAGAAACCCAGAGACTTGTGTTTTAATAGAACTGAATGGTGGAAATTAAAGTAAAATATTTTTTCCGAGAAAAATGAAAGTTTTTAATAAAGAGTGCTCGAAAGATAATTAAACTCTAAATGTACCTGATGCATGCATCATAGAATCATTGACGACAACTCCACCACAGGAGGTATTCTGATTGATCAGATTTATAGTCTCCATATCTTTGCCAAACAAGTACATCGATAGAGGTTTTTCCCTGCACCGCATGAGTAGAAAGAAAAAAGAATCCAAACAAAATTACTAATATGCTTATCCATGTAATCAACGAAAAAAAAACCTCGAAAAGGGGAAGAATTAATATAATAAAAGGCCACGACCAATGAAAAGCAAGCGATCAGTGTGACATTCCCAATATGTGTTGATAATTCAAAAGTGATTGCGACACAATGTTTGTGTTTGAATTATTAAACAATAAAAAGAAATGGAAACAGGAAGCCATTGAGCAATGAGAGAAAAGGTGTCAGTAAGCAGGAAGAGAAACACGATGACGTGATGATTTTACAATCTGTTGTTCCCAATTAATATATTTTGACTATCCTAATCTTAATAATATAACTACATCCTAATCAGTTAACATCGAATCCTTTTCTATTTTTTACAACATATTTAAATAATAAATTAATTGAGATTAAGGTGATATTTAAGTGTCTTATTTAAATCGTACAAAATTTCATACGAAGTATCCTATTTTTCCTGAAAATAAACAATTTTCGAAAAAAAATAATTGCTCTGTTCTCTTTCCATGAATGAACAATGTGATTCTCTTTTTTTTTCTAAAATATGAAAAATCTCAGAAAATATAGTACCGTTTTACGTCTGTCCTCCTCGCACTCAAATGGGTTAAACATCACCTCAAACACCATTCTTCAAAATAAATGACAAAATGAAAAAAAATAATTTTCAATGTTAACAAAAAAAATTGTTCAACAAAAGTCTAAGAAAACAGATAAATAAACTATAGAACTACCTTGAAGCAGTATTTGGAAAATTCTACGGAAAATTAAAAAAAAATTATTATTCAAAATGAATGATTGCTACAAATTGCTACAAATCCTAATAAACTATTAAATAACCAATAGTTTCTTGCTCGTACCGATGATTCTGAAGACCATTTTTTGCATGTTATTTAGACTTACCGGCGTACTGCATGATCGTGTCGTTGACGCAGACCGCGCCGCTTCTCGTTTGACTTAACATCAAATCCACAACTCCCTTATCCTTGGTAAATAAGTACATTGTGAGGGGGCACTCTCTACATGCGAGAAACAATGTTGTTACGCGTTTTTTTTACTTTGCATTTTTATACTTTGCTTTTATAGATGCTCATTTGCTCAAGAACAATAGTATTGGACGATACAAAAAAGCCATGCGATTGTATATATTCTTCTTTTTTTCCATTTCGTCAGGTCTTTATAGTCATTTAACGAGACAAGTGTTATAATCCACACAAGAAATTTACATAGTGCATTTTATTTTTTTTTAGCCAGAGAGTGAATTTTTTGCACTTCAAGCACAATAAGCGACATTGCATTATTTTTAAAGAAATCCAAAACGAGAAATTTCTACGTCACATAATGTAACCCAAGTGGGACGTCAAGAATGTTTTTTTTTTTCAATTATCCTCGTCGTGGACAAAACAGATTACAATCTCCAAAAGATTAGTTGAATGTTCCAGAGGACTGTATGGTTTTTTGTTTCGTACAATTTCCGCACTCACCGTTCATTGATGAAATTGATCGCATCGTAAGCGTTGTTTACGGTAACGATTGGCAAAATCGGACCAAAAATTTCTTCCTTCATTACCGGATCTGTGGGCTTGACGTCGATTAGGATCGTCGGGGAGATGTATCTTTCCCTGACATCGGTGTCACCGCCTATGGCTACTTTTCCGTTACCGGTCAAAAAATTGACCAGGCGACTTTATGCAAGAAGAAAAGATAAAAAAACATTGTGCAAAATGTACGATATTTGAAATCATTATTTTGTATTGTGCTTTCTACTTTGTAGCAATTAATTACTTGTAATGATTCATCGTGATAATTCGACAGAGATCGTTGCTCTCCTTTGGATTCTCGCCGTACCATTCCTTCAATATTCCCTCTGCGTACTCGATAAATTTCGTCTGAATTTCTGGGGTACAGAGAACATAATCCGGTGCGATGCAAGTCTGTCCGACGTTTATGAATTTTCCCCAAAGTATGCGTTTCACCGCAACTGGAATATCGGCTGAACTATCTAAGTACACTGGACTAAAACGGTATTTAAAAGATAATGAGAGAAAAGAAAATTATTCGTTTCAGTGCACTTAGCAAAGTTATTTTCATATTCATCACCTGCAAAAACTCATTTTTTACCTTTTGCCACCTAATTCCAATGTTACCGGAGTCAGGTACTTGTTCGATGCTTCTCTCACGATTTTACCGACTGTGGTCGATCCTGTGTAGAAAATATAATCAAATCTCTGTTTCAAAAGTTCTGTCGTCTCAGGCACGCCGCCAGGAACCACGTGGTAACATTCCTATCAAACGAGAATTTATATAAAAATTAAAAATGCGAAAAATAAAAACGAGATTTTGAAATGTATAATTTTTTCTTGTAAGCAATTATGACTCATACTGTTCATTTTATTATTGTTGAATACCTTCTTATGTTATGAGATTTAAACTGTACTCACATTATCCAAATACTGTGGGATTAATCGCGAGAGCAAGGCCGATGTGGCGGCAGAAACTTCAGACGGTTTCAAAATCACGCAATTTCCTGCGGCAATCGCTCCTGCCACGGGAATCATACACAATTGTAACGGATAATTCCAAGCACCAATTACGAGAACGACACCGTAAGGATCTTTGTGAATTTCGACGGAGTCCAAAATATTTACCATATCTTTTGGTGGCTTGATGAAATTAAAAAAAAATAGTTTGATCATTATCATGAATATTGTCTTAAAATAATTTTAAGATTTATATCGATGTAAATAATTTTTTTTTATTTTATATGTCACCTTTTCTTTTGCAGCCCATTTCTTAATATGCATCAACGTGTATTGTATATCGTTTACACAATAATCCATTTCCAAGACACACGATTCGAATTTGCACTGGGAATAAAATATTTTTCATTGTGAACCTTTTTTTTAATTAAAAAATGTCGCGATAGTAAAACTAAGCAAAAAATATTTTTCGGAAGTTGGGAACAATTTTTTTGTGTAATATGAAAAAATTGAGTGCTCATAAATTGCAAATAAATCTTACTCTTCTCAAGTCTGAATTTAATGCAGCGTGTATTTCTGAAGAATTTTCGATGATCATTTTTTGTACCGCCTTCAGCTGTTTTATGCGGAATTCCAAGGGACGTGTTTTGCCGCTAAAATACGCGTTCCTCGTTTTTTGGACGAGCTGTAAGGATTTAGTTTTTTCACGATGACAATAGTATAGCTACAAAAAAAATGTAATGAAATTCAAGATAAAAACTCACGTCGGTGTAGTTAGTCATTGCTGGTTTTCCGTTCATTTGAACTGTAAAGAGAAGAAAAGAGAGTATTACAATGAATTTCAATGAAAATAGAAATGCAAAATTCTATTATACAAAAAAAAGACTCGTATCGATTCTGAGATCTGGTTTCGATTTTTTTTTCTCAGTATTATTGACAAGAAAATATTTTCACTTCTGATCGAAACGTCAGGAACGTCATTTCTCGTCGCAAAAATGGAGATAGAGCTGAAAATAAGTCGAGATAAGATTTCCAAGGCGTCACTCGAACAGCTCGGACAACGGGATCGAAAAAATATTTTTCGTGTTTATCTTGATATAAATCTGCATTTAAGCACTTTTTTGAGCGTGTGCATTTATTTATTAACTTTTTTTCATTTATTCCATCTTTGAATATAAATAATCTTTTTTTTTCGCCACACCTCGAGAGCAGAGCGAATGCATCAAAAAAGTTTATCCTACGAGAAGTGTCGGTCATCATAAATAAATCACACTTTTTGCATTCGTGATTAATGTAGGAGTTGAAAAAAAACGGAAGAAAAAAATTTGCGAATCGAGTCTTCTGTACAGCTCCAAGGTGAATTATGTATATAATTACAAAGAGCTCGTATGTATCGTTCAACCATGTAATCTCTGACATATAATTCACGAATGTGACGTCACCTTCATGACGACCACTTCTCCTAGAGCAAAGTTGTATCTCACACAATTGAGGAAGAAAGAGAGAGAGGGAGAGAGCGAGTGATCGAGAGAGAGAAAAAACGAGACGGAGAGCGAAAGTTATCGGACAGCGAGCGAATTTAAAGCGATACTTTCGCATTCAACTAAAATATCCAACACTTCGAATCTTATCGCTTCATTACAATTTCATTATATTTCTAACGATCCTCGACAGAGCCTGTCAAATTAAGTTAATTGTTTTTAAATGGAAGAATATCGTATACTCGTGTTGGAAGGTGTCACGCAATTTCAATTTCGTTTTTTGTTTCTAAAAAAATTTCTTTTTTTCATTTGAATTTATTTTTTGATATTTAAAAAAACTTCATTTTTTGCATGTCCAAAAAAATATCTTTTTTCAGTACATTTAAATATTGTATTCGATTGGAAAAATTCAATTTCATTCAATTTTTGACATCTATGAGAATCTCAAGGTGAAATTTCGAATCTACGAAATCCATTGTAATTGAAATAACGTATGTTCGCAGCTGCATCGTAGAATTCGTAAAACCTGTATATACAGAGAATGAGAGTTTTGAACGAGACGTAAGATAAGGAAATGAAAGTTTCTGACATCATCGAGTCTTATACGGAAATAATGCGTTTAAACGAGTCGTCATTGCGGCACCGAGAGGTTTACAATTTTCAAACTGGTGGAGCTAGATAACGTGCAATTTATCGAAAAACGTAACAGCGAAAGTGGTTGGGGATGGCGATCACTGCGAATGAAAGCCACTGCGAGACTCCCGGAGTGTCAAATCGATAAAAAAAAACACGACTGAAATTAAGCAAACAAAAATAACTTATCGCAATGACAGTTCTTCAAAACAAAGAATTTAAGATATAATATAAAATAAAAACAAAAATTAGGTAAACATGGATGAAAAATTCAAACAAATTGACATGAAATTAAAGTGAAACGAAGAGTGAATTAAAGGTTCGTGCGACTTACCAATTTTTAATCGCAAATAAAGCACCGACCGCTGGCAACTTAAATGAGAAACTGAGCGGAAAGCATCCGTCAACTGAACTCCTCACTGCCTATCTCGCGCTTTTTCTTGCTTTCACTGTCAAGAATTAAACGATTGTTTGATTTTTTCCTCTCGAGTCTGTTTTGATCTGGATGAGTCTCGTTTCCGTATTTCCCCGAACGCGAATGCTAAAATGACATGAGACCGGCGAGGAGATCTCTTCGACTGCGTGAGGCTGAGTGCCCAATAACCATTATCTCGGCTCTGTGTACTCCCGCATTTACGTAACGCGGTTATCAACCGACTGGAATATAAACTTTCAGGCTTTTACCACAGAGGGCAACACTCGCTTTTTCCCCTTCTCTAAATCTTTTATTTACCAAAATAAAGCAAAAAATAATGAAAGGATCTAAATGAAATTTTTTCCTGAAAATAAACTTCCGTTTTTTCACATCTTCCTTATTCCATATAGAATTTTAGTACGTTTAAAAACTGTATGAACTTGCGAATTGCAAATTCGAATTCTTATTTTTATTTTTATTTTTTTTAATCAATGGAAAAAAACAAAAGCGAAAAAGATGAAGAAAGAATTCAACTGTTATCTAAAGTTTCGAAAATAAGTCTACATTTATAGAATAATTGCTCTATTAATGTGACATATCTGAAACGTGGAAAGTTTTATAAATTATAAGAACTTCATCGCATGTCATTCCTATTTAACTTCAAATCTCAAGGTAAAAGATTAAAAAATCATTAAGGAAGACGAACTTCGTCGGAAAAATATATAGGCTTCATTATCTATTTCGAGAGTCGTAGTAGAGACTCGTGGAGAGTACACTTTGCGAATCTATAACGAACGCAACCGTTTCTAGGCATCTCAGAAACATGTTTATTTTCAATTAATCAAATAGCTATAAGTTTTTTCAAAAAATAATTTTTTTTTATTCCTATTCTTTTTTGATTGGAAAAACATGCAACGTCTAACGCAGACATCAAAGGTCATTGTGGATTAATTAATTGTATTGAAATTTATAATTCTTCTAGCCATCAAATTTCGTTTGCACAACTTTGAGCGTCGTATGTCATACGTCGATTTTTTTTTCTTTTTGTCAAAAAATTATGATTTTTACAAAAATCATAATCTAGATTTTGTCTGTGTACATTTATTCTAAACTATAGAAAGATAAAAAATTCTTTTTCATACAGCTTGAGTGTTTTTTGCCAATTGAGTGGTGAAGAAACGGTTCATGTGACGAAGCGTTAATGCGAAGATGATCTTGTATAAAGTCATCAAGAGGTTACAAGAGATAAAAAGGTACGTAATGAATTAATCAACAAAAAGGAATCGTACACAAAAACGTCCCATTCCCCGTAAGTTCACATTTTCATTGAAATTGTAGACACTAATGAAATAATAAATTTAATTAATACATTGTTTCTATTTCAATTTCATGTATATGTAAAATTATTGAGCTAAGTCGTTCCGGTATGCATTTTCTTACGACATCTCTAATGCAACTCGAACGTTCTTTTGCATTTTTCATTCAATAACTTATAATTTCAAAAAATTCAATAGCTGGTTAAAATATCTATCTGAATGTAAAATGTCGAAATAAATTATCCAATACATGATGGAAAAATTGGCAAACATTAAAACTAAATGGTATAGACTTTTTGCCTTGGAATTAACTGCTTCCTTATCCGATATGAATTTTGATCGACTCGACTGTAATCAGTTTTGAAAAATATTCATCGCTAATTATAGCTAATTGTAATTTTTTACTAAAAATATCAACTACAATTATTATAAATTGTCATTAATAAAAAATATTTATCAGGTGCAGGAAACGAAAGAAAAAATAACAAAAATATGCTTTCTCTTGAAAAGAAAACAAATTTTCATACTCTGACTGAAATTTTCTTATCTACCATCGGTATTCCGATAAGCGTTGTGCGTCGGCTCAACTTGAATCTTAACGATGTCTTGAATCCCATCCCCGTTCGTTGGCACCTTCTCGAACGAATCTTTAAAAACAGCGATAATGTCGTTCTGCGGCATTTTTCACACTTTGTTCTCACTTTCGTCAAAAATGACAATAAGCTGATAATAATTTCAAAATTGTAATCAATAAAATGAAAAATTCAGGAAAAATAAAAGTTCGAAATCAATTTTAAGAATTGAAAAATCGTAACAAAAAGCTGTGCCGGTTCACGTCTACGATCGTCGATCGTCGATTAGCAAATGTGACAAACGTCCCTCGAGTTGCCCCCGTTCTGTGTACTTTTACCCAAGTTGAAGAAAAAAAAGTGCACAATGGATTGGCAAATAACACCCTTTGCGTAATTGTTAGCTGATCGCGACACATGCTCCATTTTCCTTGGTGTCGGATGGGAATATTAAACGACGATACGAATTCAATGGGCTCTGACGAAACGAAAAAAATCGTTTCTTTTACCCTAAAAAATAATATTCATCTAATTATGATTTTAGAAAATAAATTTTTTTTTTCACTGATATGTTTTTGATTACTTGGGGAAAAAAAGATAATACACGTATCCTTGGTCGGCGTCGATTCGGAAAAAAAATGAATTATAGATTTGCCGTGACGCATGAGAGTGCGAATATGTACATACATACACGCCCATTGGATTATTTTTTGTCTCGATGTTTGTCGGGAGACGAGACCTTGGAATTTCGATCTAGCATTAGAGAAAGAATTCTATTTCTGGCGGAAATTACCAGGTGACGGGCTCTGGAATCTTAATTCAAGTTTTTTTTGATTTTCAAAGATTCAAGGCAGCGGAAGAGTCAAGATATGTATATAAAATAAACATTTTTTTCTTTCGCAAAAAGTGAATAAAAAAGAATTTATTAATTTCTGTGTAATATTTTGAGAAGAAAAAATACGCTTAAACAAATAGCTGGGGTTCGTTTCCTGACTTCCGCTCAATCCACGTTTTACTTCCTCGTGTCACAATGAATACACAAAAATTACGAAAGGAAATGTGTCACCGTCTTTGGCGAAATAATAATAATGTACTATATATTGTCATTTTTGTATTTAGTAAATATTTCAGATCATTATTATTACCATCATTGTTATTATTTACATAAAAAACATGACTTACTCGGATCTGCAACATCAAGGACGGGTGCATCATCCGTTTGCAAATCGACTGTACAGATTTCGCTATCGGGCATGATGTCAGTTTGACATCTCGCCGGGAACGCGTCGCCCGCATTTTCCGTGTCGCTTATGTCCACCACGACTTCGGAGGCCTAAAAATCATTAAATTTTTAGAAAAAATAAGATGACTTACACGAATAACAATTTTTTAAACGAGTTACGGAAAATATGAAAACCAAAAAATGATTTTTACATTTTTTTGACCGTTTTTTATTTTCGTATTTATATTTTTTTCAGTGAAATAGTACATATTTGAAGAAGTTAACTTTGAATTTGAAGGACATTAATAATTTATGTTAAATTATTGATTTGCAGCTAAGCTATAATATATGAAAATCGAACAAATGTATGAAACATTGATTTATTGCGATAAACATTTTTTATATGGTCGATATCTATATGTAACTTTTGTCATTAAAAGAAAATTCTGAGATAATTGTATCTTGAACATCACTATTAAAAAACTTTTTATTAAAATTAATATACTTGTGTTGTGAGTTTTTTTCGCAAACACTGTCAATGAAATTTAAATGCTATGCTGTTTGAAAATTGATACATTGCCCTTGGATTTTGAATATCGTGCATAGTAATGAAAATTGAGATCATGCCGTATAATAAAATCATTAAACTTATAATCATTTTTTGAATCTCGTAATGATACTCACTGCACAGAGTGTGGAATTTTTGAAACATTAAATTTCAAATACAATGATATTGTGATTTTAAGACCTGTTCAAATGACAAAAAATCGATGCTTTCGAGATTTTTTTCTTATATAAACAGTAGGGGAAGGGAGGCCAAAATGGGGTACGGGGGGCAAAATGAGGTATCCCAAAAATTTAGTGAAAATTTAGAATATTTCAAATTTTGATAAAATTTAATATCAAATAGTCTTTTATTTGCCAAGAACATTATATTTGGTGATTTAAAAACACGTTTAAACAAAAACTAAA